>JAKCPI010000984.1:0-11566 GCA_023213315.1 Euborellia annulipes
AACGCCATCTTATCTGGAAAAACATGCTTAACACCTTCGCTCCCGTTCCCTTTTAAACTTCATCTTGAATGCTTAAATGTGCTATGAGTTACACCGTAATCTTTTTTTTTTTTCTTAAAATAAAGTAGTTACCGTTGATTGGCATAAATCTCTTTTTTTATTAATTAAAAATTAATCTACTGCGCCTATTTGGACTTTGCTTTGCTTGCCTGTGAGCTAATCCGGAGTTTAACTGTAATTTATTAATATAATGAACATGGAATATTTAAACAACTTTAAGCAAATTTATAGACAGCTTAAAACTTTCCAGATAAGGATTAATTTCAAGGCGGGAGTAAAAGAGAGAAAGAGAGATTGTTATCAATTAATTAGAAAGATGGAAAGAGAAAGGATGGGAGTTTATTTTTCTATTCATTTTTTACTTTCTCTTACCTCTTTATATATGTTAATATATTATTAAATCAAAATAAATATTAAATATTATTAAATCATTCCAAAATAATAATATTTTATAACATCTATGTAAAAATCAAATTCTGGAAACTTATTGTAACATCATACTTTTTATGTAAACACTTGCTTTGATAATTGTGACTAACTTCATGGAATTGAGTGAAAATAGCGGGAAAATTTGAATCTAACTTCACAGAAATGCCGACAGATGGCTCTGATGTCGCTGTATATAAAATGGCAAGTAACGGACATGACAGATGGTTCACGTGAGTCGGATCAAGTGCACAGTGCTTGAGAACGGCTGCAGAATAAGCAGTCGAAACGTTGTACAGTATTTATATATTTTTAATAAATATTTAATACAAAAATGTGTCTATAATTAGAAATTCTTCTAATAATAATATTTCCCTTTCTTCCCCTTCCCCAAATGTGAGCAGATGGTTGGTGGCGAAGGAAGATCTTTTAATCGGCTGTCAGCAACTGGACCGCCAGGGTCTTGGCATCCGATTGCTACACTGGCCAGGAGCCGTTAGTGTATTAAAATTCACCCTTCTTTGGAAGAGAAAGCAAGACACACACCGCCTCTCTTCTCATCTTCTTCGCTTTCGATCGTGTCCAGAAGAGGACCGAAACGTCCTACAGCCTTCAATTGGGTCCTAACGAAGGCGACCAGTTGGGACGGAAACGCCACTCATTTTTACGAAGACCTAAGAAGCCTTTTCCTCTTTTTCTTTGATTGTTTTTTACTTTCTCTTACCTCTATATACTGTATATGTTAATATATAGAGAGAAAGTATTGGATTCATGTCAAAAATTCGATGTCGAGATTTTGATGGATATACACGTTTTGAGGTCCCCTGAATCCAAGAAAGTGGTTTTCGCGACATGGTCTGTCGGGGGGGTGTGTGTGAACAAAATATCTCAAGAACGAGAAAGAGCTAGGAGGTTGAAATTTTATATTTAAGTTAGGGACCCCCATGGGACGTGACACGAAGCTTTTGAACAAAATCGGCCAAAGAGTACTAGTTCTTTACTGATGTACCTTTTCAGTTTTTTTTTTTTTTTTTTTTTTTTTTTTTTTTCGATTTTCTCAAAATTTGCTCTAACGATTTTTGTTTAAAATTCAAAAAATCAATTATTTTTTTAGATGCTCTTTTAAAATGTATATTCTCATTTTGCCTTTGAAATCTTCTAAAGACCACTTTACTCTTGTACTTCATAGGAAAGATAGAAGAGATTGTTGCCATGATAACAAAATATAAATATTTTCCCATAAATTCTATTATATCGGCTGAAACTAAATATATGTCGATACGAAAAATCTGGTGTGACAAGCACAGAACACTCCCTTTTCCGAAGGTAAGAGAAAATTTTTGTGCTGTGCAATCATCA
Source organism: Euborellia annulipes (assembly GCA_023213315.1). Taxonomy (NCBI): domain Eukaryota; kingdom Metazoa; phylum Arthropoda; class Insecta; order Dermaptera; family Anisolabididae; genus Euborellia; species Euborellia annulipes. The sequence goes on from JAKCPI010000984.1 coordinate 1,846, forward strand.
CACCAGATTTTTCTCAAAAGAAGAAAAAGGGGACTTTGTTCACTTTTGCTCTCAACCCCTCATATACCGGTAATAATAGTATAGAAGAAGATTATTTACATACAGTTTCTTTAATTAATTACCCTTGAACAGTATTCGTATAATTATAACGCTACCTCCCCCCCAAATTTTCATCTTTTTGTTCCTCCCTTTTAGCGAATATCTAACGATTTATTTAATTACTGAAATTATTTAAATAACAAGAGATAATTCCTTCAATTATTATCTAACTATGAATAATTTGGAGAGTGGTTTGTTTTTTATCAAAACTATTATCTTTAATATCTCTCTCTCTCTCTCTTTGTTGAGTAGAGGCCTAACTAATGGTTATAATTAACTCCAATTGTCTTCTCTTGTAAGCCTGTGAGACAAAATAAACTTGCTTTATAGGCTTAAATTAAATAAATAAGCTACGAGGAGTTTATAGCAAAATAGGAATATTTCATATCACATAGAAGCCTTCAGGCTCAGGGGGCAGCTTGGGATCCCCTTTTTTTTTACCCCAGGTGCTTTCGTGCACGATAGTAATTAATAAATTGGAAGCTCAATAGCTCAATTTGTAACTACCATAGATTTATGATGGTCTATAAGTGAGTGAGTTCTTTTCATTAAGGTGCGCGTCTCGAAAAACGGTTAGAACACCGAGTTACTTGAGGCGGCAAGAGATGGCGTTAGTGTTCCCCCATTGGAATACACGCAACTTGTTCCATTTCATTCTAGACTTTCCAGCTAATTAATTAAAGGCAAAAAATTAATTATTTTTTAACACAATGATTACTAATTTAATTATCAACAACTTATAGAGCTCCTTTTTTAAAAATATCTTTTATTTAATGCGATTAATAAAAAAAAAAAAAAATTATTTTTTCCAAAATCAAAGAAAGGACTTCTATAAGTTGTAGATATTTTAAATAGCTTTAATTTAAAAAAAATTTGAGGTCGATAGCTTCAAAATTGTGGCCGCAATCTCCCAAAATTAGCACCCCGAGACGCGCACCTTAATTCTATAGATAAAATCAGGCATGTAACTCAAATAGCCACCGAGGTAGAGGATTCGATATAGAGGCCTGGCGATTAGATAACAATTGTAGAAGAAAATCTGCTGGGGGATGAATAATATAAAAATCTGGTGTGACTGGCGCACAGCACACAACTTTCTCTTACCGCTGGTTGTGTTCTGTACTTATCACACCAGATTTTTTGGGTCGACATTTATTTAGTTTCCGAGAGTACATTACATTCGATTTTCAAGATGTAAAATTTATATGTGAAAATATTTATATTTTTTTTACCATGGCAAGCATTTCTCCTATCTTTTCTATGGAGTACAAGAGTAAAATGGCCTACAGAAGATTTCAATGGCAAAATGAGAATATACATTTTAAAGACCATCTAAAAAAATAATTGATTTATGAATTAAAAAAAAAAATCGTTGGAGCGAATTTTGTGAAAATCAAAAAAAACTGAAAAAGTGAATCAGTAAAGTGCTAGTACTTTTTGGTCGATTTTGATTAAAAGCCTATTTTCACGCCGTAGGAGGGTGTCTAACTTAAATATAAAATAATTCGAAGAGAAGTTGCTGTTGATGTTATGGAATGGAAAAGAATAAGTACAGGTGCAGCAAATGAAGAGAGCCTTTGGATGCCAAATGCCGAAAGGAGACGTTTCGGACAAATTTATTCGTCCATCTTCAGTCCTCGTTGGCTTATAAATTAATTAGGCACAAAGTTGTCATTGTTGTTTTGGCACGTATTTGTGCGCATGTATATTTTTTATAAACAGGCGAGTGTCAATGTTTCGTGAGTGTCTATAGATTATCTTATAGACACTCACGAAACATTGACGCTCGCCTGTTTTTATAAAAAAATATACATGCGCACAAATACGTGCCAAAACAACAATGACAACTTTGTGCCTAATTAATTTATAAGCCAACGAGGACTGAAGATGGACGAATAAATTTTGTCCGAAACGTCTCCTTTTCGGCATTTGGCATCCAAAGGCTCTCTTCATTTGCTGCACCTGTACTTATTCTTTTTCCATTCCTTAAATATAAAATCTCAACCTCCTAGCTCTTTTCGTTCTTGAGATATTTTGTTCACAGACACACACACACAGACAGACCATGTCACGAAAACCATATAGAGGTAAGAGAAAGTAAAAATAAACAAACGTCAGAGAGATTGTTTATTTTTATTAAGAGAGAAAAAAAAAAATTGAATATTTTTCGGTGCCTGTGCCAATAAATACTCCTGGGCTCTCATAAAATAATGGGATCTCAAATGAGTTGTCTGCATGTAAGTAGCCTAATTGATCAAAGGGCGGCGCGAGTCTAGAATACGGCTAGTGAAACCTTTTAGGGTTTCTTTCTTTATCCATTCTTTTTATTAGCCTAAATAAGAACGCAGAAAGACAAGTTGGACTAAAAATAAAAATAACGAAAATATTTAATATGAAGATCACTTTAACTTATAATAAAGGTATTTTAACTTACGTTTCCATCAATTGTATTTACTATCTAAAAACAACTTACAGGGGCCATAACTTTGCCGAGTTCGGTTCTGTTTAAAAAAAAAATTAAATTAAAACAACTAGGGAATTTTTTTGGCTCCGGTTCGGGTAGCTTCGATCCAAAACTTTTCAGTTCTTAGCGATTGGATATCTAAAGTAGTATCCATGAATGGTTTTAGACCGTGCTAACCGAACCGAAGGCCACAGATCAAACACAATCAAGATTGAAGAGCTCCAGGGCCCTATTTCATAAAGGTTGACAATGCGACAATTGTCAAAAATTGACATAAATTGTCAAGCTTTTTTTTTTTTTTTTTTTTTTTTTTTAACACACTTTTTTCTCATTCACTCTCACATTCACACAGTCTTTTCGGCAACTTAGGCCATTTAAGACTTTGACGATAACCGTTATTTAATAATATATATTTATTTGGGGTCCAGGCATTCTTATTTAAGCCATTTGGTATCCAAATGGCTTAAATAAAATCTTGGGACTGCCTGGGGTCCGAACCCGCGACTTTTGGTATACGAGGTTAGCACGCTAACCTCTACGCCAAACCCCGAGAGCCATTGTCAAGTTTACACTATGATAATTATTTTTTGTCGACTGCTAAAAAGCAGTTCAATTACAACGATTGTCAACACGTTTCATAAAAAAATTGTCAGTTAATTCAAATTTGTCACTTTTTACTTCCTTCTACCCAGTCTTCGAACTGAACGGTTTTGGACCGAAACTAACCGAGCCGAAGTTGAGAAAGTTCCCTAGTTGTTTAATATTTTTTTTTTTTTCTAAACAGACTGAATCTTAACCGATCAGTACCCGGTAAATTCGGGACCCCTGCAAGTTGTTTTAAATTATATTCGAATCCCCAACCGAGAATTCTTTAAGTTCCTTAAGTTGCTTTAATATTTGTTTTAAATATAGGCCTAGTTTTTGAAAATATACACTCACGAGCAAAGAAATGGAATCACTCTCTTTTCATTAAAATAATGATAATTTTTGTTTCATTATAATTTATTTGGAATTTAGATATATTTTCCAAAAAGTTTCATGTTTGAGTATTTAAAATAAATCAAAAAAAATAAACTTATTGAAATATTTAATACTTTTATTTTGTCTAAAAAATAATGATGACATTTTCGCTCGTTATAAGAGATATTAATTTTTAGCATTTATTCATTTTAAATCGCTTCTAATGCCAAATTATCCATCAGTGACTTTCAGGCGCCTAGTAATAAGATCATATTATCTTATTAATTCGAAAAAAATGGATATCACTCCCATTAATGATGTAAAAATTGTTACGTTAGTGAAACAAGGTGATAGTCAAAGATGAATCGCCCAACAATTAAAAGTAAGCCACTCATTCATACAGTCGAGCTGCTCGATGATTTGCAGCGAGTTTAGGTCCTGAGGCAGGTGTTCTTGGGTTGAGGTCTGCTTCCTCGAGTCTTCTTCTGACTGTCCATTCGCTAATAGCAACCCCCCGAACTCGCCTTAATTCCTCCTGGACAGCAACGCTTGTTAGGTGTCGATTTCGAAGTGTCATGGTAATAATAAATCGATCATCCCTCTCAGATGTGGACCGTTGACGTCCAGATCCTTGTCTTCTTTCATAGCCCCCAGTCTCTATATATCTCTTGTAAACTTTTGAAACGACTGAGTGGCTTACTTTTAATTGTTGGGCGATTCATCTTTGACTATCACCTTGTTTCACTAACGTAACAATTTTTACATCATTAATGGGAGTGATATCCATTTTTTTCGAATTAATAAGATAATATGATCTTATTACTAGGCGCCTGAAAGTCACTGATGGATAATTTGGCATTAGAAGCGATTTAAAATGAATAAATGCTAAAAATTAATATCTCTTATAACGAGCGAAAATGTTGTGTGACACGGCACGGCGAGTTGGAGTCTTAAGAGTAGGATTGTTGATGTATTTGTATTGTTGTTAATGTAAAATAAATAAACATATATCCCGGAGTCCTTGTCTATTTCTTTGACTTCCTTTACCCCCTCAGGTCACTACATGGTGTCAGAAGTGTTGAAGAATGGAGAAAATAGGTTCTTATTTACTACCCCCAGATGGGTTTACATTTAAAAATCCAGGAAATTGGCCGAATTGGTTAAAAAGATTTGAGAGGTACAGGATTGCGAGCGGGTTAGCAGAGAAAGAAGAAGGAATACAAGTAAGTACGTTAATTTATGTTATGGGAGAAGAAGTTGAAAATATAATAAATTCAATAAAGATTTCGAAGCAAGAGATGAAATCCTATAGTAAAGTTGTAGAGAAACTAGGAACCTATTTTATTCCGAAAAGAAATTTAATTTATGAAAGGGCCAAATTCAATATGAGGGTACAAGAAACAAATGAATCGGTGGACGATTTTATTACTGCGTTACATGCGTTGGCAGAGCATTGCGATTATAAAACTCTTAAGGAGGAACTCATAAGAGATAGATTCGTAGTAGGAATTTTAGATAAGAAATTATCAGAAACGCTACAATTAGATTCAAGTTTGACGTTAGAAACGGCTATTACAAAGGCTAGGCAGAGCGAAATGGTAAAAAAACAGCAACCAGTGTTGCAGAATCAAGCAGCTATTAAAGAGAATATAGATATTAATTACATTAATAGAAGTAAAATAAAAGGGAAAGGAAATTATGTACCCAATAAAAATTTTTACAGAGACAAAGTTGAACGGAAATGTATGCGATGTGGGGGTGTCTATTTTGTAGGACATATGGAAAGATGTCCCGCGGTAAACCAAAAATGCAAAGCGTGTTCTAAGATAGGTCATTTTGCACGAGTATGTAAAGGGAAGGCAACTAAGCCATTAAATGTGCATGAGATACAAAATGAGAATAGTCAAGGAAATTATTTCTTAGGGGCCGTTGAAAATAATTCAAGTAGCGGTAGCCCACCGTGGAGAGCTAAAGTATTTCTTCAGGGAAAGGAGATTACGTTCAAAGTGGATCCTGGGGCGGATGTAACGGTCCTACCTTATGAAATGTATAAGAAATTGTCAATTACAGAATTAAAAGGGTCAGAGGCAAAATTAGTCGGTCCATGTTACAATAATTTGAAAGTTAAAGGAGTTTTTACAGGAAGTTTAAAATGGAAAAATAATTCAAGTAGCCAAGAAATTTATGTTATAGATAATTTAAAAGAACCATTGTTAGGAAGGCCTGCGATTGAGAGTCTGTTAATGCTTAAATGGATAGAAGAAGTAAATAATAAAAAGAATAAATTTGAGCCGAAAGAGAGATATCCAGGAATTTTTTCCGGTTTGGGGGTAATGAAAGTAAAATATAGGATTAAATTAAAGAGAGATGCAAAAGCTTTTTCATTGTCCTGTCCTAGAAGAGTAGCGGTTCCGTTAAAAGAGAAATTAAAGGAAGAATTAGATAAAATGCTTAAGATGGGAGTAATTTCACAGGTAGATGAACCAACGGAGTGGTGTGCCGGGATAGTCATTGTCCCTAAGCCAGATGGGCAAATAAGACTATGCGTGGATTTAACCAATCTTAACAATAATATCGAGATAGAACATACAATATTACCTACGGTAGAGGAAACGTTAGCGAATTTGCAAGGGGCAAAAATATTTGCGAAGTTAGATGCGAATTGTGGATACTGGCAGGTTCCATTGGCTGAGGAATCGAAGTTACTTACCACGTTTATCACACCGTTTGGGAGATTCTGTTTCAACAGGTTACCATTCGGGATTGCGAGTGCGCCGGAGTTTTATACGAGAGAGATGAACAGAATTTTCGCAGACTTACCTGGAGTGGTATGTCATATGGATGACGTGTTGATATGTGGAGAGACAGAAGAAGAATATTTCAGAAATTTAGATCGGGTGTTACAAAAGATTCAGGAATCAGGAATTACGTTAAATGAGAAAAAATGTATCTTTCATACAAATAAAGTAAAATTTCTCGGGTATATTATTTCAGATAAAGGGGTTGAACCAGATCCAGAGAAATGCGAGGCGATTATGAAGTTGCCGAATCCGAAGAATGTAAGCGAGGTGCGTAGATTACTTGGTATGGTGAATTTTTTGGGAAAATTTTTACCGAATTTAGCAGAGGTCACGGAACCTATTCGGAGTCTTTTATTACAAGGAAACGAATTTTACTGGGGAGATAGCCAAGAGGAAGCATTAAGAAAAATTAAAAATTTACTTACAAATCCTCCAGTGTTGGTACATTATGATCCGAATAAGGAGATTCGGGTTTCTGCAGATGCCTCATCATATGGAATTGGTGCGGTGATAGAGCAATTGTGTGATAATACCTGGAGGCCAGTGGCATATGCGTCAAGGGCACTTACGAAGAGTGAGATGAAATTAGCGCAGATTGAAAAAGAAGCTTTGAGTTTAGTATGGGCGTGTGATCGATTTTCAAGTTATATTTTAGGGAAATCAGTTAGTCTGCTTACGGATCACCGACCATTAATTTCTATTCTAGGGAAGAAAAGTATAGACGAGCTGTCACCTACCTTACAAAGGGTGAGAATGAGACTGATGCGATATACATATCAGATCTTTCATGTTTCGGGAAAATATTTTTATACGCCTGATGCGTTATCCAGATGTCCTATCGAGATAAAGGAGGATGAGTTTTTAATTGGTGAAATAAAAGAATTAGAAAAAGAATTAATGGGTCAAATTCCTGCGTCGGATTCCAGGATGAAGGAAGTCGAAAGAGCCCAGGAAGAAGACGAAACCTCGAAGGAATTAAAAGAACTCATTTTGAAAGGGTGGCCAAGGAAAACTCACCAGGTTCCCATCAAATGCCGAGCTTTTTGGAGTGTTCGAGGGGAATTAGGAATTGTTGAGAATAAAATAATGAAAGGTAGCGCTTTATATATTCCTAGTAGGTTAAGAAGAGATATCCTTGAGAGGATTCACCAAGGGCATCTAGGGGAGAAGAAATGCTTAGAAAGAGCAAGACCACATATTTGGTGGCCAGGAATTACAAGGGAAATTAAAGAATTCATTGCGAGGTGTAAAATTTGCATAGAGAATAAACCGAATTTACAGACCGAGCCACTTATGCCGTCGAGATTACCTACACTTCCGTGGGAAGTCGTCGGAACGGATATTGCCGAGAGAAACAAGAGAAAGTATTTAGTACTAATAGATTATTTTTCAAGGTATCCCGAGGTGTTCGTATTACCAGAGGAATCGTCAGGGTGTCTGATAGAAAGGTGCAAATCAGCGTTCGCCAGACATGGAATACCCAAAGTGGTAAGGTCGGACAATGGTCCCCAATACGCCTCGAAGGAATTTGCCGAGTTTGCGAGAGAATATGGCTTCAAACACGTGACGAGTAGCCCCAAATATCCGCAAAGCAATGGGGAAGCGGAAGCAGCGGTGAAAATAGTTAAAAACATCGTAAAGTGTTCACCGGATCCATACATCGGGTTGCTGGTCTACCGTAATACACCGTTAACGGATTTGAAATATAGCCCAGCGGAGCTGCTAATGGGAAGAGCCTTAAGAGACACTTTACCTGTGTTGGAGGAGAAGTTAAAACCGAAAGAATTAAATCAAGAAGAATTTAGAAGGTTGGATCAAAAGAAAAGAGAAATGGGGAAATGGAATTTTGATCGGCGACGAAGAGTCCACCTGTACCCAGAGTTGAGAAGAGGAGATAGAGTTTATATTCCTGATCTTCGGCGGTACGGCGTGGTCGAAAGGAAAGAAGAAACCCCACGATCATACGTGGTTGAGTCGGGGGGAAAGATGATAAGGAGAAATAGAAAGTCGTTGAAGAGTTATAAGGAAGAGGAATCAACATATCCGGTGGAATTGGGAAGTCCAGAAGAGGAAAAGAAACAACCCCAGGACAAGCCGGGTCCGGAAAGTCCAAAAAGTCCAGAGGTTCCGGAACCCGAACATAGTAACAGAGAAGTACGTACCCGAAGTGGAAGGATCACACATCCTCCCAGAAAATTAAACCTCTAAAGGGAGGGAGATGTGTGACACGGCACGGCGAGTTGGAGTCTTAAGAGTAGGATTGTTGATGTATTTGTATTGTTGTTAATGTAAAATAAATAAACATATATCTCGGAGTCCTTGTCTATTTCTTTGACTTCCTTTACCCCCTCAGGTCACTACAAATGTCATCATTATTTTTTAGACAAAATAAAAGTATTAAATATTTCAATAAGTTTATTTTTTTTGATTTATTTTAAATACTCAAACATGAAACTTTTTGGAAAATATATCTAAATTCCAAATAAATTATAATGAAACATAAAAATTATCATTATTTTAATGAAAAGAGAGTGATTCCATTTCTTTGTTCGTGAGTGTATATAGGTTAATGTCACCTTCATATTTCTTCTATATTTTCGTTATCTATCTATATATATAAAAATGAAATGGGAAAAATGTATGTATGTATGTAAATATGTATGTATATGTTCTATAGAAATCCACAATTTTCAATGAATCCATTTGAAATTAAGTACACCTATAATACATGGCTCTGGGAGTAACGTAGTAATAATTTGAATCTCTTAAATATTTTGGAAAATTAATTATAATCAAATTTCTTCAATATGGGAACACAAAATCAACAAGTTGGCTAGAAATTAGAGAGCGTCCTTTATGCTCTGAGAACCAGCTTCCTACCTGACTATGGGCTGGGGGTGGGGGCTACGCAGCAGTTGAAAAACGAAGAGAGGACTCAGGTGACTGACCCTTTAAACAGTCATAAACAGACCCTTTTGTGTTGTTCCCAATCGGTACCCTCGCCTCGCTTGAATCTAAGATCCTTCCTTAACATCTTAACACTTGCATTGCAACAAGAAATATCCCAAATTGGGAATAAACTTGCTCGCCGAAGGCGAGCAAGGGTCCAGGGGGCGCAGCCCCCTGGCTAGGCGGAAAGCCCGCCGAAGGCGGGCTTTGCGACTAGTTTTTATATAAATCTGAATCAAATTGTCTTTGCCACATCTAATTTTGGCTAATAAAAAGAATGAGAGAGAGAAGAAACCGAAAAAGTTACCTATTATAGAAAAAAAAATTATCGACATCATATTTAATTCAGGCTTATTTTCATTTATTTAATTTATAAATATTTTAATTAAATATTATATTACCAAATAAACAAAGCATTGTTGCAAATTAGATTATTTTTTTAAATAAG
>JAKCPI010000986.1:0-141541 GCA_023213315.1 Euborellia annulipes
ATACTTTTTTGGTAACTTTGAAGCGTCTGGCAAGAGTTTTGGCCCATGGTAAGTGTCTGGCAGTATTGATTATTAACTTTTAACAATATTCTCTAAAAATATACGTAAAAATCAAGAATGAGAAAAATAAGTATATTTAGTACTATTTTTACCAATGTTTGGCACTTGGTTACCTATAAATTGGCCCACGGCCCAAATTTGCAAATATGCTTACACTCAAAGTACGTACTAACACTACTTTATCCAATACATTTTATTTGTGAGAAAATGAGTATTGTCTGGGGGGGCTCTGGGATCTTGGACTATAATGAGCGAATGCAGATATTTTATTTCGTTTATTAGGCACTTCTGATCTGACAGAAACGTCGGCTACAAGTGCCTAATAAACGAAATAAAAATAGCTGTATTCGCTCTTTTCTATTCTTATTTAGGTAGTGTGTGAAAACTTTTGAAAAAAATATTTTTTTTTCAAAAATGTAATTTGCTCTCACCACCTGTCAGTTATGATATCGGCCTGCAGGGTCCGCTTTAGGAGTGATTGTGGGAGGATATTTATCGGGCGCAAAATTATAAAAGTATCAAAGTGGATTTTATATATTGTTAAACAAAACTCTTATATGATAAAAATATATACACAGTATACGATGACCAGGTACATAAAATTTTATGTTTTGGTTGACGAAAATAATTACCACAGACAACTTTTCTAAAAATTATTCCTGGTTGTGGGCAAATTTAAAAATAAAATTTTTCTATTTTAATAAGAGGGTAGAAAATGAAAGATACAGGCACATAAAATTTTATGTACCTGGACTTCGCATACTGTGTATATATTTTTACTTTCTCTTACCTATGTATATATGTAATATATATATAGAGAGAAAGTATTGGATTCATGTCAAAAATTCGATGTCGAGATTTTGATGGATCTTCACGTTTTGAGGTCCCCTGAATCCAAAAAAGTGGTTTTCGCGACATGGTCTGTCTGTGGGTGGGTGGGTGGGTGTGTGTTCAATTTTAAGCATGAAGGAATTGAGCTATGAGGCTGAAATTTTATATTTAAGTTAAACACCCCCGGGACCGGAAAAATAAGCTTTTAATCAAAATCGGCCAAAGAGTACTAGTACTTTACTGATGTACTTTTTCAGTTTTTTTTTATTTTCTCAAAATTCGCTCTAACGATTTTGATTAAAATTCAAAAATCAATTATTTTTTAGATGCTCTTTCAAATGTATATTCTCGTTTTGCCCTCAAAATTGTTTGAAGCACACTTTACTCTTGTGCTTCATAGGAAAGATAGGAAAAATGGTTGCCATGGTTACAAAATATAAATATTTTCCCATACTTATAAATTTTACATCTGAATTCAAATATTCCCTACTGCCGGGAACTAAATACATGTCGACACAAAAAATCTGGTGTGACAAGCACAGTACACAACTTTCGATTACCGAAGGTAAGAGAAAGTTGTGTGCTGTGCGCCAGTCACACCAGATTTTTATTATATAAGAGTTTGGTTCTACTATGACACTTTCATAATGACTTTTCGCCAGATCTGAAAATGGTTCAAACAGGGGACTGAATCGTCAGCCGTGCGGAATGAACAAATAAAGAAAAACCTTTGCTGCATCTCTAATTTTCTACCCTCTTATTAAAATACAAAAATAATGTATTCTACAAGGAGAGGGAGTTGCTGTGACATCCCGCCCTGTGGGAGGGAAGTAAAGAAGGTTCCCTCTCAGAGATGCATTCTTGGAAAGGAGTAGGGTACATGCCGGCGTTGAGGGAGTCCCTCCTCAAACTAGGACAGCCTCCATAGCATAGAAGAGGTTGGATAAAAGGAACCGGTTGGAAGCAGAAATAAGGATTAGTTCACTTGCTAGAAACGAACGCAGGAGGAGGAGTTAGAGATAGGAAATAACGTAACTTCACGGGGTGCCGGTAGATGGCTACGGCCAGAGGCCGGTTGGGTTTGAGGTGTGTGTCTTCGTACACGAAAGCACCTCGGGTAAATAAACAGGGATCCCGATAGGAATTTCAAATAATAATAATAATAATCAAGGATTAAAGAAAGAAATCTGGCTGCAACCTTTCCATGATACAACTCAACAGCCACAACTACAATACTAATAATAATAATAGAATGGTAGGCCTTTTATAATTTCATTTAAAGAAATTGTACTAAAAGTAGACTATTTATTATGTTTCGAGAAAAAAAATAAAAATCTAAAATAATGTGGTAATTTTATAAGATTGGCTGAATCTTTTGGTTTTTATTTAATTATACTTAATAAAGTTGCCTAAATATTTGATAGAACGAACCAACAAATAGCCAAAAAAAACTTCGGATGGCTGAATTGAAATAAAGGAAGTCATAATTTTCTTGTCTAAGGGTGTAAATCACCCCTTGACTCTGAATGGAACTAATTTATAATGGTTTTACAATTAATAAAATAGCTATACCTCGTATTATAATAGAATCACGCTCTGGCTTTACTTATAAATGAGCTAGACATTAATTTACTCCCTTTATTCTTTCTCTACCCCATATCTATTTTCGGCCCTAAAGGAATTCATTTCTTTTTTGTTGAAAATATATTTTTTTGGGTTTCCGGAAACTAGCTCACCTGAAGTCCTAGAGATAACTATCTCTGGGGCACCAAGATTTGAATTTATCTCAAGGGCTGTTAAGATAAAAAAAGGAAAGGGACAGACTTTTTTTTCTCATCGAGAAATAGTTGTAATTAGTGGGTTAGATGTTTTTTTTATACTTAGGTCCTATTAAGAAATTGATTCTGTTAAAATTTATCCCAATGATAACAATAGTAAACCCGTCTTTTTTAATCTCGTTTTTTTAATGATTTTAAACATATTGAAACTTTCTGGTTTTAAGTATATGAGTGTTCATAGGCGCCGGAACTGGGGGGGTCAAGGGGTACATTGCCCCCCCCCTGGCATTCTACAGGGGGGCAGAGGGGGGCAAAATTTCTTTTTATTTCATTTATTTTTAAAAATGATATATTTTTACTTTTGAAAAATAAAATCTTCTAAATTAAAAAAAATTAAAAGAGTAAGAAATTCATTTTTTTCCAAATTTTTTCCAAAATTTTTTATAAAACCACTACCAAATTTTTTAAAATTTTAATTTTATTAAAATTGTGATTTTATTTAAAATTTTTAAAGTTTTATAGTAGATTTGTTTTTGTTTTATACTATTTAAACATATTAAATTATTTTAATTTTCTAAAAAAAATTTTTTGCCCCCCCCCCCCCCTGATTCAAATTCGTTCCGGCGCCCCTGTGAGTGTTTTCTTTTTTTTAACCATCAAATTAATCATTTAGTTTAATCATCAATTAGTCATTACTAGTAGTGTTACTCACTCTATTTATAACTATATCTGAAAAAAGCGGACATTAAATTATTTTTTAATTAAAAATAAAATAAAAGAATTCGTCTCGATTAGAAAAATTTTGTGAATCACTTCTTTTCTATAACAATAACATTGCTAAAAGGCAAGATTCATTTTTGTTCAGAAGCATTTTCAAAAACAATGTTGTTTTAAATACTCTGTGAAAAATTCACTTGGCAAAATAAAGTCACAAAAATAAATTAGTATCTCTCTATTTATGGAAAAAATATTTTCCAAAGGTTTCTCAAAATAGATCTATTCTGGAGGAGGATATTTTTGAAAAAAAATCTTATGGTAGGGCCTAATTTCATTGAGAAAAAATGTATTCTCTTCAATGATGCCTAGAGATGTTAAAAGTGAAACACAACGTGTTTATGTCACAAATAATTAAAGTGAGAAATAAAAATTATCGCTCACCAAGCAGGGATAGATGGTTATGCAGACGACATCTTTTTGACATCCTTGACATCTTTTTCCATCTGCAAAAAAAAAAAAAAGAAAAAGAAAAAATTAAGATATTTCTATATTTTCTCACTGTCTGGAACTAAAAAATTATGAGAATGTCATTTTCTAAGTCAACCGAATCGTCTTTTACATTTTCCTACCCCTAATCATTATTTTCATTTTTGTTAATGCCATCTTCTACTCCAAATGTTTATAATTTATAATAATTTAATATCTGAAAAATAATTTTAAAAGGATTCGTTTTCTTTTTATTTCATTTTATTTATTTATTTATTAATATTTATTTAATTTTTTTTTTTTTTTTTTTTTTTTCATTTTTCTTCAATATAAAAAAAAGAATATTATTTACCTTTAATAAGAAGTCCAACGGGGTTATATAATCATTCACTTTTTGATAAAAATAGTATAGAAAGAGAAAAGAAATACGAGAAGAGATTCGACTCTCGACTCAACTGTATCTGACTGAAAGAGGCATTTGCCTCTTTTTTTAAAAAAAGGATTAAAACACACAAACAACTCCCATGTAGTAAAAAAAATAAAAAAATACTTTTTTTAACAATATATTAAATAGAAAAAAATATCAACAGATTATAATTATAATATTTTTCTATGGAAGTTTTAAAATCTTAAATTTAAAACCCACACCATTTTGAGTTGGGAAAAAATAACGTGATCCCTTAAGAATTTTAGAGGCAGATTGTAAGACAAAAAGAGCGTGTGGTGTTTACTTTATCACACCCGATTTTTATTTTAAATTTTGTTAGGGAAAGAAGAAAGAAGCTTGTAGCTTTTTCAGGCTAATTTTAATTATTCCAAACACGCGATGTTTCGATCTTATAATTCAATCATCTACAGATTTGTCAAAAAAAAAAGATAAAGATAGTTTCTCATGTACCCTAAGATGCTACAGTTTGAATAGAAAAATTGACAAATAGCATTTTGATTAAGCAACAAGCCAGAAGATGATCCCAATATAATTTAAGTCAATAAAACTGGCTTGGAAAAAGCCCATCTTAGTCTTTTAAAATTCAAAATTTGAGTTGATTTTTGCAATATTTTTGCGTCCTCTCCCTGAATACGCCATTGGAAAATATCCAAGTGGGACCAGGAAGGCGAAGTCTTTATATTTAAATAATTGTAAATAAATAAAAATAAAATAGAGCAAGGATTTAATCTCAAATCGGATCTCCAGAACAGCGAGTGAGAGAAAGAGAGAGGGAAAAAAGGCCTCCATGTTAATATTAAGCAACAGGTTTTTTATTTTTTATTTCTATGAGAGGGAGACTGACTCATATAATTCCTTTTAAGCATCTTATTGTAATAAAATTGCTATCTTATTATTTTTCTTGACCTCCTACATATGTTACAAAACATTTACAATTTAGAGGGAGTTAGGAAAAAAATTAGATGAGTTGTTCTGTAATAGTTATCATCAGTGCCGGATTAAGCAAGATGGAGGCCCTTAGGCAGTTGATATCTCGGGGCCCTGTCAACGAAATTTTTTCAAAATCAATTTATCTTTTTTTTAGGGAAACAAAATTTTTGCCGCCCTAAAAAGCATTTTAGCTTTTTTTTTGGGCCGTGCGGCAAATTCTTTCCATGTTGCGGGGCCCCTAAAAGCGCGGGGCCATAGGCGATCGCCTACTCCGCCTAATGGGTAATTCTGCACTGGTTATCATACTAAACTAGTGTTTCTCAACCAATTGAAATTGTTTCCTCTTAGCAAAAAAATAGAACGAATAATTTTAATATACTGTACATATAAAAGATTCAGAGCCTAACTATTATATTCATAGACAATCAAACACGGAGTGATGAAACTAGTTTATTTTATTATCTATAAATTAATAGATTAAAAACAAAAATCTAAAAATAAACCAGTAACATCACTCCGAAATTAATTTTCCAAATTCGTTTTCTCTTCCTGACTGGTAGGCAACGCAAAACTCATTAGTTTTAAATGAATTGCTCCAGAACCACACTTTATTCCGTTATTAATTAGCAAATGAACATGAATTGGCTATTTACTAGCCAAAAACGTATTAATTTAATGAAGCTCATTCTGGAAAATATATGAGTAACAACATATTAAATAAGTACACCTGAAAAATACAACATTTTTGATAAGGAGGTTGAGGACGCAATAAAACGAGAATTCAAAAATTTTTACAAATCCAAAAACTCTTCAGCCTAGCGCACATTTGGGCGACGCGACAGTTTTTGTTCGCCGCGAGAAGTTTACATAGATTCCAATAGGAGCCTTCCTAGGCACACCTAGGCGAAGCGAAGCGACGGGACGTCGCCCGAATACGCGGAAGCGTCAAATGTCGCTGCGCCTCGCTTCACTTCGTTCAGGTGTGCGCCTGTGGGCGAAGCCAGACGTCAAATCTATCGTTTTCGTAGGCGTTCGGGAACAGTCGGTAATGATCGGAGCCCTTATTTCCACGTTCCGATAACAAAATAAAAGTGTACTGTTTGTTACTGTTCGCCCGGAGCACATGGTTAGTCATTAATTGCAGCAGGAGTGCTTGAAATATATTTAAAAGGTAAATATACAGTATATATAGGCCTATATAAATAGTAGGGTCCGGACCGAAACAAGATTTTCAGCCGAAACCGAAACCGAATATTCGGCCTCAACCTTAGTTTCGGCCGAAACCGTAACCGAAACCGAAACTTGTATTTCCTATAAAAATTTTTTTCATTTTACCTTTTTTTTTTTTTTGAATTTTTTTTTCCCTCCCGTGAAAATCATTTTACCTTTTTTTTTTAGGGAGACTAAATTTTTTTCTCCCTCAAGTGCAAATTATTTGACCTTTTTTTTTTTTTTTTTTTTTTTTTTTGCATGCGAGTCTCATCCCATTTTTTCAGACTCTGGTTTCGGCCGGCCGAAAGGTTCGGCCACTTTTTGGCCGAAACCGAAACTACCGCCGAAACCATGATTTTTGGCCGAAACTGGCCGAAACCGTAACCGGAACCGAATATTCGGTCGGTTCCTAATAAATAGGGATATATCATTAATTTTAATTTTTTTTCTCATCTTCCTCTAAAAGAGATGCAATAATAACGAAGTTTTCCTCTGAGGACGATATTTTGTTAAATGAGTTTTGAATTTTCAAATACAATCAAATCCATCGTCGATCAAGTATGCGAGCTCGCAAAACTTTCTCGTCGCTACCACCAAGTGTGCTATAGGCTTTATTGCCGCTTTTGAAAAATATAAGCCTTTTATTTAAAAGATTAAAAAATATTTTTCTCAAGAATTTTTTTTTTTTCAAGATTTAATTGAATGGATTATATAAAGTAATTATAAAACAGAATTTACCAGATGACAAAAGGACAAGTGTTATTATTACTCTTTTGCCAGGTAAAAAGGCCCGTATCTTAATTAAATGTAATAACTCCCCCGGCGTTAGCTAATAAATTTCTCTTCCCTCAAGTCTTTGTCATAATAATTTAAACAATTTTTTTTATATTAAATAACACAAAAACTTAGGATTAAATCTTTCCCTTTTATGAAATTTTCTTATATCATGATAATTATTATTATAAAATAAAGTATTTTAATAAATACGTTTTAATAAAATCTGACGAAACAGTCACTCACCCCTTATACAGTAGTTAAGCTGGAAAATTTTTTTCGGTTCTAAATGTAGACTTGATACTAAAATCGGTACTATCAAAATTAAAGTTATCTCCCTCCCCCTTCAAAAAAATAATAACTACCATTGCCACAACATCAAAGTCAAAAATCCATAAAGATGTCTTTAAATTTTACTTACTCTATATAATATTTTTCCTAACCATGTTATATTTGTGTATTTTTAATCCTAGAACATATTTTATGCTTTTGCATAATTTATCTTCTGTATATTTAATGATTTATGATTAGATATAAGATTGAGTGGCTGTAGATATAGTTGATACAGGACCAAGGGAGTTGGCAGCCAATAAGTGAGCCTCTATATTAAATAAAAACTCTCAAGTGTTGAGACGTTTCGGCTGGCTTTATTCTGCTAATGATGGCATTAGCAGAATAAAGCCGAAACGTCTCAACACTTGAGAGTTTTTATTTAATATAGAGGCTCACTTATTGGCTGCCAACTCCCTTGGTCCTGTATCGATTTATGATTAATCGATTTTGCAATTTTAAAAGAGAAAAATTTATTTTAAATTTTTTTCTCCCCTGAAACTAAATCTATAAAATTAATATATTAACTAGCCGCGCCGCCCTCCTTGGCTTCTAGACAGGGGGGCTTGGCCCCCTTGGACCCCCCTCAGCTGGCTTGGGCCCGCCTGCTGTGGGCTCTTGCCTTTTCTAAATTATGAAAAGAAAATATTATTACAACTATTCCAATCCAGTGTCTGCTTGAAGATTTGTTTATTTATTTATTTATTACTTTCTCTTACCTATGTATATATGTAATATATATATAGAGAGAAAGTATTGGATTCATGTCAAAAATTCGATGTCGAGATTTTGATGGATCTTCACGTTTTGAGGTCCCCTGAATCCAAAAAAGTGGTTTTCGCAACATGGTCTGTCTGTCTGTGTGTCTGTCTGTGTGTCTGTCTGTGTGTCTGTCTGTCTGTGTGTCTGTGAACAAAATATCTCAAGAACGAAAAGAGCTAGGAAGTTGAAATTTTATATTTAAGTTAGGCACCCCCATGGGACGTGACACGAAGCTTTTGAACAAAATCGACCAAAGAGTACTAGCACTTTACTGATTCACTTTTTCAGTTTTTTTCGATTTTCTCAAAATTTGCTCCAACGATTTTTTTTTAAAATTCAAAAATCAATTATTTTTTAGATTCTCTATAAAATGTATATTCTCATTTTGTGATTGAAATCTTCTGAAGACCACTTTACTCTTGTACTCCATAGAAAAGATAGGAGAAATGGTTGCCATGGTATCAAAATATAAATATTTTCCCATACTTATAAATTTTACATCTTGAATTCAATTGTACCCTACTGTCGGAAACTAAATACATGTCGACACAAAAAATCTGGTGTGACAAGCACAGTACACAACTTTCGATTACCGAAGGTAAGAGAAAGTTGTGTGCTGTGCGCCAGTCACACCAGATTTTTTTAAAAACACACACTTTTTTCCCATTCACACACACATACAGTATTTTTCCTGGACTCGCCATAACGTCCTTTATAAGAGTGCAAAATTTGTTTCAAAATTCCAACGGGAAGTTGGTCAAACAGAGCGTGACAGACGGACACTCCGCTATTATATATATATAGAGAAGAGAAGATTATCTTTTTAAATTCTTTTATATGAAATATATAGAGAGAAAGTATTGGATTCATGTCAAAAATTCGATGTCGAGATTTTGATGGATCTTCACGTTTTGAGGTCCCCTGAATCCAAAAAGTGGTTTTCGCGACATGGTCTGTCTGTGTGTCTGTGTGTGTGTCTGTCTGTGAACAAAATATCTCAATAACGAAAAGAGCTAGAAGGTTGAAATTTTATATTTAAGTTAAACACCCCCATGGGACGTGACACGAAGCTTTTGAACAAAATCGGCCAAAGAGTACTAGTACTTTACTGATGTACTTTTTCAGTTTTTTTCGATTTTCTCAAAATTTGCTCCAACGATTTTTTTTTAATTCATAAATCAATTATTTTTTAGATGCTCTTTAAAATGTATATTCTCATTTTGCGATTGAAATCTTCTGAAGACCACTTTACTCTTGTATTTCATAGAAAAGATAGGAGAAATGGTTCCCATGGTAACAAAATATAAATATTTTCCCATACTTATAAATTTTACATAGTGAATACAATTGTTCCGTACTGTCGGGAACTAAATATATGTCGACACGAAAAATCTGGTGTGACAAGCACAGAACACAACTTTCGATTACCGAAGGTAAGAGAAAGTTGTGTGCTGTGCGCCAGTCACACCAGATTTTTAATCATTGATTAATAAAAAGAAATTAGTGTATATGGAAATTGTTTTAAAGAAGCAGTGGCGTCATTTCAACTTTTTCTTGGGGGGGCAGATTTTTTTTTTGGGGGGGGCAAACATTTTTTTCTTAAAATTTACTTACAAATGGGTACTCAAATTTGGCCAAAACATATTTAATTTAATTAATTGTTTAATTTTGTACAGTTTGTATACTCGTAGATGTATTTTGAGTATTTTATTTAGAATAATATAAAATTTTATAAAAATCAGAGCCCTTGGGGGGGGACAAATGCCTCCCCCTCCCCCCCCCCCCCCAAATGACGCCACTGTCATTAATATGAACAATGTCAATACCTAATCCCTTAGTGATAAAATAATCGTATTTATTTGATATTAATGAATTTCCAATTAAATTTGAAAAAAAGAGAAATCTTTGAGTTGGAAATATGAGGGAGTAAATTAGAGTTCTGTAAGTTTAGTTTAGTTAGTTGACGCCACTGTAAAGAAGTGAAATAAAGATTTAAACTTTTTTTGAGGGGGGGGGGGGGCAGTATTAATTACAGTTCGGTGGGTGCCGCAAAGTACTCAGCTTTCTAAATAGAAAGCAAAGAAAAAGTAAATTTTCAAATTCAAAACGCTTCTAACAAGAGAGAAAAATTTAGAGGCTGATGTTTTTAAATCTTCAAAAAAAATTGGAAATCAATTGTATAATTTTTTTTTTTTTTTATTAAAGTCGTAGATCCTTTAAAAAAAATCTACTATGCTAATAAATTTAGTAGCATAAATTTAGATAAATGTGAATGTTATCTCATTTAAATAAATATTATATCATTAGCTAGGCATTTATGAATTACTATAAGCTCCTAATTCGAATGTATATATTAGTATAATAAATTTGAATTGTAAATAATAATAAATTTCATCTGAATTTAATTTAGAAGAGAGAAATTATCTAGATTTGTTCTTGTCAAAGGATATTTAATATTTCATCTAATTTTTGAATTAAATTATCATAAAAATATAAACGATCAGGTAAAGACAGATTAATACGTCTTACAATGTATCTATGTATAGTGGCCGAGTGGGGAGGCATGCACGGGTAAAATCCCGCACGAACAGGGGGATCTTCTTTGTAGAAGCCGACACCCTAGCCCGCTACACCAGCGTGCCCCCTTATTTTTGTGGTATGTAAATAAAAAAATATCAGAGCGAAATTAAAAAAAAAAATAATAATAAACAGAATTCAATATTAAAACCAGAAATTAAAATTATAAATTGACGTAATATTATTCAGTGGTTTTTTTTTTTTTTTCTAATTCACTCGACTAATAAATTCAATTGCGATGGTAATTTTTTAAAAAGGACAATTTAATTAAAATTAAATGCATTAAATTTTCATTTTTTTTTTTTTTTTTTTTTTGAAAAATAATCAATCAAAAATGAATTTATTCATTATTTGGTACTTAAATTAGAATTGTAATCTAATTTAGTAAATAATTTAATGTGAAGCTTTTATTATTTTTATATTGATTAAATCGCTTAAATATCGAAAATACGTATAGCTATTTTATTTCATATGAGATTATTGTTAAATGACTCGTGAATAATAAATAGGAGAAATTAAATTAAATTCGTTCGTGAAAATAAAATATCCCCAATGAAAAGTTTTTTATTGATTGTTAATGCGGAAAGGGAAGAAATTGAATTGCGGTTCAAATCCGTCTAATTCTAGCCAAGGGAGCAGAATATAATTCCAAAGAGTTACTAGAGAAATTAGTGAATGATTGAGGAGCCAAGCATTTCAATCATATTTGTCTCAAAATCAGGGGCGTTTTTAGATTAGAGCAGGAGTCACTCAAATCTTTGCACTTATGGTGAGCGTCTCGGGGTGCTAATTTTGGGAGATTCCAGCGGTCACAATTTTCAAGCTATCGACCTCAAATTTTTTTTAAAATTAAAGCTAATTAAAATATCTACAACTTATAGAAGCCCTTTTTTTGATTTTTGAAAAAATAAATTTTTTTTTAGATTAATCGCATTAAATAAAAGATATTTTTAAAAAATTCGCTCTATATCTTATAGGTAATTAAATTAGTAATCATTGTCTTAAAAAATAATTAATTTTCTAGCCTTAATTAATTAGCTGGAATCTTTAAAATGAAATGGAATAAATCCCTTGCATTCCTATGGGAAAACTAATGCCATCTCTTGCCGCCTAGAGTAACTCTGTAGTCCAGTGGCGTACCGAGGGGGGGGGGGGGGGGGCGGGCCCCCCCCCCCCCCCCCCCCCGCGCCCCCCCATTTTTATAAAAAAAAAATTATAAAAAAATTTTTTTTCTTTGGGGGCCGCCCCCCCCCCCCCCGCAAAAAAAAAAAAAAAAAAATAAAAAAAAAAAAAAAATTAAAAAAAATTTATCTTTTTGTGGCCCCCCGGCCCCTGGGGGTTTGGGGTTTTGGGGTATTTTAAAAATATTTTTTTTTTTGGGGGGGGGGGAATTTAAAAATAAAAAAACACCAAAAAAAAAAAAAAATATAAAAAAACCCCCCTCCTCTCCCCCCCCCCCCCCCCCCCCCCCGGCGCCGCGGCTGTAGTCAATCGTCTTCTAACGGCTTTTCAAGACACCTTAAGCAATGCCAAGGGCTGCAAAACCTCGAGTGGAACGTCCCTCGGTTGCCATCGGTATCAAATAAATAAACATATCGCCTGCTGAGAATCATAGTGGCGAAAGTCCGAAAATTCAATTTTTGAGTTAAGTCTACGTGTTAAAACATATTCTCTTTTGATTGTCAAAATGGCGAAAATATATTTCCATTCTTTACTATTGATTCTGGCCTATTCATTTGTTGCCCAACTATTTAAATGTATATGTTTATAAAACTTTCAAACGCCTTTTCTTGAATTGTTGAATTTCGGAGTTTCGCCCCTATGATTCTCAGAAGGCGATTTATGTAATTCTATAACCCTAAATGGCCTCAGCCGCCGAGAGGGCAAATTAAAAAGAAAAAAGAGTAATTGGATTATTCATAAATAAAATAAACGTTATATGAATAATAAATTTTTATCAATTAAGGATAAAATAAATTATTAACTAATAACAATAATTGAACTATAGGAGGGGTTGGAACCCGCATAATTACCATCTAACCCTCCCATTTATATAGATTTAATGTCTGAATAATTTATTAATATACCCGTACCTAAATATCTATTATCATACGTATGACTTGAAATAAAGATTTCCTTATTATTAATTAATTTACGTTCATCTATTGATGAACAAAATGTAGATATTTTATATTATATCTGATATTTTTTCCGATTGTACTTCAATCGAAAGAGACTCTCAGAAATATAAAAAAAAGGTTGGTTTACACAAAGAGACGAAAATTTCATGTTTTTCACCTTTAAAAGCAAGGTAAACGAGGTGGTTGATTTTTTGGATAACCGAAAAAAAGAAGCATTTTAAGTTAATGTTCAAAATTAGATTATCTTTCCTTAAAAATATTATAGAAAGAGATGAAGGATTTCACGCTTAAAAAAAAAGGGGAGGTGAGCAGCTATTCCTGAAGAAAAACTCCTCTCTCTTGTATTTGTTTATATTGATTATATTGACTGCGAAAAAGAGGAGGGGGAATGAAGAAAAATAATGAGAAGTAGAAGAGAAATCTCCTGGTCATCTGGCATCAGCATCACCACCACCCGCATCACCCGGATGATTAATTATCCCTGAAGGCCTGAAAGGATTGCATTTCAGGAGGGGGTAGAAGAAGGGAGGGTCACCACCCCCACTCCGTCCCCCCCTTGGGTGGGATGGGAGGGGTTGATTTTCTATACAGTAATATTGATCTGTCGGCGGCGGCTGCGGGGTGTTGGCTGCGAATCAATACAAGGCCAACGGGCTGTGGGGGTGGTTGGGTGGTGGTGGGGGTGGGTCACCACCCCTCGAGCCGCAGAAAGGAGCACACTGCACGCCGTTCTGGCTTGACTTCTCACATACGACGACGACCACTACTACCATCAATACGAAGCATCTCTCTCCCCCTCCTTTTTATTTTCCTAAAACACTCTAAGGGTTGTATATGGGAAAGTTTAGTATCTAATCGTGATTTTTTTTTTCGAAATCGTGATTTCAACAAGCGCCTGAATCCAAAAACAATTGAATCTGTAGACAATAATGCGGCCGATATGCTTGAGAGATTGAATCAATATACGTCACCGGTTTCCAACCTTTATTCTACTACGCCTCCCTCCTCGCCTTCCCACCCTTTATTTTTTTAATAGATATAATAATATTGACATGTTTTAAATTATTAAAATTGTATTACAAAAAAAAACTGAAAACTACAATTAACAGAATAATAAATAACAAGTTTTTGACTTTAGTTCGTGCCTGGGACTGTCTGATATATGTATATACCTGGTATTATAAGAACTTTGAAAGCAAAGCATTTATGTTTTTGTAATACATGCATTTTCAGACCGAGAGATTGTTCTCTGTATATTTAAGTTCTATTACTAAAAATTACTTCAAATAGTTAACTTAATAGATTAATACGTAGGAAGAGAGGATGTCAGCCAAACAGAAGAGCCTCTATCAAATGAAAATCCCAATCTAAGAAGACGTTTCGGCTTTAATTACATAATGTCATCATCAGTTAATATGAGAATATTGGAAGAAGTAATGCATTATGTAATTGAAGCCGAAACGTCTTCTTAGATTGGGATTTTCATTTGATAGAGGCTCTTCTGTTTGGCTGACATCCTCTCTTTCTACCAATTAATCTAATCATTGAGCAGCCATTTCTCTCATCGACATAAATAAGTTATTTTTTAATAAACCGATGAAGTGGACCAGGATGTTGATTTATACAAAAAGAAAGGAATAGAAGCCGTCAAAAAATTGTAGCCCCCAATATTCAACAAATACCGAGACGTTTTGGAAAAAATTTATTCTCTCATCATCAGTCTTTCAGAATTGCATATACTTCTGGATATACGATTCGGTAATTGTTGAAAATTGGAGGCTACAATTTTTTGGCTGCTCCTGCTCACTTCCTTTTGTAACTCATTTTTTGTTCTAAAATTTTTAGTTTTGAACGATTCATTTATAAAGAATACATTCGATTCTGTAAAATTTCATTTCATTTGATGATGCATTTGAAACGTTGTAATTTTTATAAATAAACCACAGATAAACTTTTATTCTTTTTCTGTATCAACGATTTCTAACGGAACAAAATTTACTTAGAATATTTTTGCATGTTAACAATAATAGATTTGTTTCAAGAACAATTTGAAACAATTATTGTTGATCAAAAAAAAAAAAATTGTATTGCTCACGTGTCTTATTGTTTCAATCAGTTTGAAATTGTTCTTGCAACATATTATTTAAAAAAATATACAATTTGTATATTTGAAAAAAAAAACTGATTGTGCTCTGACTTTGTTTTGCCTCTTTAGGGTCGGCTAACTAGACATCAGGGCCTGGGTGCGAAAATTATATAGCTGAGCAAGTCGATGTGGTTGACACAAAAAATGGTTAGTGCTTCATCTTTAAATTTATTTATATTTAGTATATAAACTTCTATATTTAAAAACAAAACTTTTTTTTTATACCTGTAAATTTTCTATTTTTTAGAATTTCTTGTATGTTATTTTATAATTATTGTTTTCATTTGTTATATGGACCCTGTTACGCTTTAGTGTGTCAAGCGCCACCTACCGAGTTTTGAGAAAATTAACATTAGAGTTTTTTGTTTACATTGGATTCAATATAATTGTTTTTGTCAATTGTCCAAGTAACATTAAATATAAATTTTTTTACGACATATTTCATAAAAAATACTATTAATTATAGCATTTGAAACAATATTTCATGCTTAACTCAATTTTTAATTTTTTTGGCGCTTGACACACTAATGCATAACAGGGTCCATATATACTCTTGTTGGGTGATTCACGGGACTCCCTGGAACCGGGGGCATTCCCATTTGGCCGACCCGGCCCCATGTAGTTCTATAACACAGGTCAACACGATTTTTGGATCTGGCTTCTGCATATATTTTCGTTTCTCCTACGCTAAAAATAAAGGGAAAAATAATTTTTTATTTGATTAAAGTTTGCTTTTGTAGAAACTAGAGCAATTTTTCGATTTTTTGAGAAAAATCATTGATTTTTATATTTTTTTTTATAATTTTATTTTAAATTACAATTAGGATAGTTTTTGCTGAACATCAGAGTCTGTTTAATTTAAGATTTGGGATAAACTATAGCTAGTGGTCGCACAGCACGCAATTTTTTCTATTTTCGGCAATTTAAAGGTGCATTCGGTATTTGTTTACCAGAATATAAGTATATACAAGTCATATTTTTAAGTATTAAGCTTAATTTTTAAAATTTTATATTAAAAGTAAAATTATTTTCCCCCCGCTTGTATCCGCCCTTGCTAGGGGGTGCAAAAACACCCCCTCAAGCAAAGTTTAAAAGCAAAAAATGGAAAGTTAAATGTTTTTCGGTGTCTAGAATTAGAATTCCAGCATTAGAAGAGAAACAAAAAAAAATTTTTTTTGTTGACCTGTGTAATTTACTAAAGAAAATAAAAAATTTGGAGTGAATGGTCGCACAGCACACAACTTTCTCTTACCTTCGGTAATCGAAATTTGTGTTCTGTGCTTGTCACACCAGATTTTTTATTTTCTTTTGCAAATTACATTTATTTATAATTTTGTGTCGACATATATTTAGTTTCCGACAGTACAGTTGATTTGAATTCCAAGATGTCAAATTTAGGCTGAACGCACACCAATTGAGCAAAAATGTTTGCGGGCAAAACGTTTCGTACCTAAAACTGATTTTTCAATGCTTTTCTATGGGTCAACGCACACCAAAGAGGCAAAACACAATTGAGCATGATTCGACATCATTGAACAAAATGTTTTGCCATTGAGCTTTGAGCTCGATCGGTGTGCGTTGACATTGAGCAAAATATCAATTGGAGCAAATTTTGAGAAAATCGAAAAAAACTTAAAAAGTCCATTAGTAAAGTACTAGTAGCCTACTATTTGATCGATTTTGTTCAAAAGCTTCGTGTCACGTCCCATGGGGGTGGTAACTCTTTTAGTTCTTGAGATATTTTGTTTACAGACACACAGACAGACCATGTCGCGAAAAAGCATGAAAACTCAAAAAAAAGCATAAAAAATTCAATCTCAATACACTTAGTTTTTCGTAATTCGTGTAGAAATTAAATATCTAATGGTTGCTTATAAAATTCAGCAATAAGCATTTTGCTTAAAATCCGGTTTCTACTCATCATTATCGAGTTATTTAAATAATAATATAATCTTCAGAGATTTTATTGTTTTTGTTGTTTGCTTTTAATTCACACCTCTGATGTTGCTGCTGTTTATTAATCATTAGCTGACGCACAACGTCCTTGGCCCTGATTTAAGAGGACTGTCGCCAAGATTTTACTCGTCAAGCAAGATCAGACGTGAAACACGTTTATCACCTATTGTCAACATTATTATCTCATAAAAAGCCCCGTCGATGAAAAAAAAAAGCTTGAATTATTAATAAAGCTGGTTGGGATGATAGTTATCACTATTCGTGATTTGTTTTTGTAGCTTTTAGAATACAAAGAACATATCCCTCTCTCTCTTTCTCTCCGTCCAAAGCATAGTTCTGGTATAGTATTGGGGTTTTTCTATTTGTACTATTATACCGGTATAGAAATAATGTTAACATCATAATTTAAATATTATTTCATATTGTGAAGTTAGGAAAATGCATTTGAGATCTCAAAACGTGGAGAATGATAGATCGATATCAGAGTACAAATAGAGCCCGCATATGCCCGCATTGCGGGACGGAATTTATTTTTTACCTACTTCTTTGTATTCACTTTCTAAATACAACCTCTTCTTTTTTTACAAGTCTCCTTGTCACTTAAGCAAATTTAAAAAAAAATTCTCAAACAAAATTTAAAGATTTCAAAATAAATTAGACAAACTATTTATTCTTAATATTATAAATAGGCCTATCATAATTGTCAAATGTTAATTTATAAAATTTAGATTATTATCTAACTCAAGTAATCAGGGATGGGTAGTATCGCGATGCTTATAATTTAAATATAATTTAAATATGAAATGCTTTAAATACGAAGATCTGATCCGATCCAGGATTTTCGGATCTGGACAGTGGCGTATTCAGGGGGGGCCCAGGGGGCCGCCCCCCCAAAGCCTTCTCCAAAACAAAAAATACCTATTGTTTTCCCTAATGATTTTTTTTTTTAATAATTATTTTATTAACTCTCATAAATTCTAAAATCTAACAAAAAACTTATAAATAATTGAAAAATTCTCGCAAAACTTTTGGGCCCCCCCCCCCCAAGCAGAAATCCTGGCTACGCTACTGGATCTGAATCGAAATCCTTTTTTTTTTGGAGGATCTTGAATTTGGATCGAAATAATTTTTGTTCTCAGGATTTAGGATAGGATCACTAATACTTTTCCAAGGATTATCAATCCTGGATTTTTGCGATCCTTTTCAGGGGATTGCCAATCCTTTAAAACTTTTTACTTTTTAATAAATATATCCTTTTGATTATTTAAAGTAGGTCATATATATCTTTCATCCGAACGCCTAACAATTTGAAATCGGCCGGCAATTTTATTAGAAACTGGATCAACAAAAACTTTTTTAAGCCTTTTCGGCATCTTAGGCAATATAGACGTTAACGGTAGGCCTACTCATTATTCAAATACGATATAAATGTGGGGTAAGGCACGTACATTTTTACCGCTCGGTATTCAAATTATTAAAATAAATATTCATCGAACTGCCTGTGATCTGAACCAGCGCGCTTTTAATACTATCAATATTGTTTTTTTTCCCCTTCACACTCACACACACATTCACACAGTCTTTTCGGGAACTCAGGCCATATAAGAATTTTTACGATAACCGTTATTTGAATATATATGTATTTGGGGTCCAGGCATTCTTATTTAATTTGGTATCCAAATGGTTTAAATAAAATCATCGGACTACCTGAGGTCCGAACCCGCGAATCTTGGTATTCATGGCAGGCTACTAACTACACCAAGCCCGAGGGCATCAATATTGTTTAAAAAGTTAAAAAGATATTAAATTATTTAAAAACACAAAAGTCATCATTCACTAAAAGAGAGAGATTTTAAAATTTAAAAGGAAGATGAAAAATACCCCTTTTGAATTTGCCACTGTTTATTTTGTCAAATCGTGATTTTTACTCGTCCATTAAGATGATGGTGATCTTGGTGATGATTCTTCTTTTTTTTGCCTGCCTACCTGTTCTCGGGTTGCTTTGGGTGGATTGGCAGCCTCAGGCCATTCAGAATCAGGTTCACCTTGGCCTCCATCTCTTCAGGTCCCAGTGGGTTGTTTGCCTGCCCCCTCTGAACCCTCGTTCTCTCTCTCTCTCTCTCTCTCTCTGTCTCTTTCTCTAGCTATCTGTCTGTCTCGGCCTTTTTTTCCCCCAACCTGCTTATTCGCAGTCCCATTTATACAGTACAACTGAGCCTTCTCATTCACCCGTTCTCTTTTCTTGAGTGTCTCTGCACACTCAGAAGCCCAAGTTATTAACTCGTAAAATGCAACCTAATGTGTTGGTTACTTTGTCATTTCAAATGAAGTGTGTGGTATGAAGTAATAAGTTTAGTGCCGGTCATGGCACGTGATAAAGTTTTAGATGTACCATATAAGTAGAAGTCTAAAATATTATAATTATACTCTCCGTCGCCAGGAGTTAAAGATAGCGACAATGTCAATATGGATAACCAATAAAACCAAGGGGTGTCGTACCACACATAGTCAGATGAATATTTATTGGATATTAATTAGTATAAATAAATATGCCTGGATCATTGGCATGTTAATTAATACCTAGAAAAAAAATCATCAAAGACTCACGGTGGCAATGTGTTAAATATTTTTCACGTAAAGAAAACAAACCTTTAACAACTTATGTGATTTATAGTGTGAGTGTGAGAAACGATAGCTCGTAATGTATTCAAAATATACAAAATAAAAATTTCACCTCCTTTTACTTTCTCTTATCTCTATATATGTTAATATATATAGAGAGAAAGTATTGGATTCATTTGATTTTGAGGATGTACAAGATTATATAACTCACTAAATGTATTTCGAAGTTTACTTGTTGCAGGATTCAGATGGAATTGAATGACTTATAATAAAAAATTATTTTATACAAAAAATTTTTTATTTTTAGATTCATGTCAAAAATTCGATGTCGAGATTTTGACGGATATACAAGTTTCGAGGTCGTTTGAAACCAAAAAAGTGGTTTTCGCGACATGGTCTGTCTGTGTGTCTGTGAGCAAAATATCTCAATAACGAAAAGAGCTAGGAAGTTGAAATTTTATATTTAAGTTAAGCACCCCCCTTGGAGGTGACACGAAGCTTTTGAACAAAATTGACCAGAGTGCTAGTACTTTACTGATGCACTTTTTCAGTTTTTTTTTATTTTCTTAAAATTTGCTCCAACGATTTTGATTAAAATTCAAAAATCAATTATTTTTTAGATGCTCTTTAAAATGTATATTCTCATTTTGCCATTTAAATCTTCTTAAGACCGCTTTTCTCTTGTACTCCATATAAAAGATAGAAGTAGTTGCCTTGGTAACAAAATATAAATATTTTCCCATACTTATAAATTTTACATCTTCAAAATCGAATGTACCGTAACTGTCGGAAACTAAATACATGTCGACACAAAAAATCTGGTGTGACAAGCAAAGTACACAACTTTCGATTACCGAAGGTAAGAGAAAGTTGTGTGCTGTATCACCAGTCACACCAGATTTTTTTTTAAATATTTTTCGAGATCTATATATTTGAATAAGATATTAGTATCCAAGATACTTTAATAAATACACATTTTTTTATTTCTAATTGATAAAAACTTAGACTTTTTATTTATTTAATCCTATAAATATATTTCTCCCTCAGGTAGAAATCATTAATTAAGGATTGTTACAAAAACGTAGTGAGTTAGGTCGTTGCTCACACATGTTGCTGCACAGGTTGTTTGCCATTCAGCACCCTGCTGCTTTGGTATAATTAAATCACTCATCCTTAAACTCCTAGGGTCTATTTTTACTTTCATGTTCACTAGGAAAGGGCTTTAAGATCAAAATAATCTCTAAAACAGTAGTTTTATTATCTTCAAAATTTCATTTTTTCTGAATTTCCGATAACCAGGAAATAAATCATAGAACTGATTATCTCAATTCGATCGACTAATTTCATAGAAGGTAAGTTTCTTTATCAAATACTTTCAACCAGGGCCGGATCTAGGGAGGGAGGGGAAGTAGGGGCATGTGCCCCGGGCGGCAGATATCAGGGTGCGGCAAAATAGGAAAAGTGATCCACAAAAACAAAATGAAATTAGCAGGTGCGGATTTAGTCATTTACCACCTCTAGGCAGTGGACTCTTTTGCCGCACCCTCCCTCCCCTTCAACCACCTCAACACTAGAAATATCTTAAAACGCCAGTGGACTTCTGATTACCTATACCTTTTCAACATCAAATACTTTTCTATTTAAAAAAAAAAAATTATACGTATGCAAATAAGCGTTTTTTTTTTTTTTTTTTTTTTTCAAAAATTTTGCCGCCCCAGGAGCGTGCCTAGTTCGCCTCTTTGTAAACACAGCCCTGGAAATTAGTTACATTAGTAACAACATTTGAAAATTGAACATATCGCAATCAAAGGTATCCAAGATTTAACAAATTCTACTTAACTACTGTATATTATGCATATTTTATAAACATATTCGTATTTCCAATTCACACCCCTTCTAAGAAACAAGAATTACCATTATTCGTGATGGATGTATGGTTAGGCCCGTGATGCCTAAGGCGACAAAATTTTAGACTCAAATTTAAAGAAAGATTAAAATTTTAAGACCAATTTGGCTTAGTTACAGTAACAGCACAGGGAGAGGAAGGGGGCGGCAAATTAAATTTTGGCCCTTCTAACGAATCTATTAATAGTTCCGACCCTGCTTTCAACCATAAGCATTCAAAAAATTGGTCCCATTCAACATTTTAAAATATTTTTTTTACATTTTTTGCGATGACAGTTTTATGCAGTTTTTATACAGTATTATTTACTAATACCATTTTCTTATTTATTCGTAGTCTTTTTTAAGTAGACTACTTATTAATTTAATTTATAAACAAAAAAAGGATTGGTGTAATTAAACAATAATAATAATAATGGGGCGATGAGAGCGTTTAAACTACGTAATTCACAGGTATTTTACATAAATTAACATTTTTTTTTACTATGTTTTATTTATTTCATGTATATGAACACTATATTCAAATTATCAAAAGTAAATTTGCATAAGGATTTAAAGTATTAATAGTTTGGGGTTATGGCAGTTTAAAAGTTTAGATAGGGTGGAGTTAGGGAAAAATTTTGTCTAGTGTGGGGAAAGAAGACAGTAGGTTTCGACTCAAGTTTTTTTATGAATTTCCTATTTGATTCAGATGTTGCCCTCCTCTATGGAACATTTCTTCACATATGAGAAAATGTCACATTCATTGGCTGATATTGTTTTTCTCAACTTTTCCTTTTTATTTATTTCATAAGTATTCAAAAAAATAAAATAAAAAATTTAACTTGGTATTTTCTCTTTAAAAACTAATCTTTAAACTCATGTTTATTTATCTACAGTAGGCCTATATGATAGGCATTTTTTAAATAATTAAAAATTGAAAATATTTATCTTTTAAATTATTTCAGTATTTCTGGATTATTAAAATATCAAAAAATGAAAAAGAGATTGTTTTAAAATCATTATTCGAATCCAAGTTGTAACTACCAACCATACCAATACCATACATACC
The DNA here is from genome assembly GCA_023213315.1 of Euborellia annulipes. Lineage (NCBI taxonomy): Eukaryota > Metazoa > Arthropoda > Insecta > Dermaptera > Anisolabididae > Euborellia > Euborellia annulipes. Next base: position 22,724 of record JAKCPI010000986.1, read on the forward strand.
AACCATACAGCTAATAAAAACTCTTTTTTTTAAACACTCACACTTTTTTCCCATTCATACACACATACACATAGTTCATATAAGACTTTATACGATAACCGTTATTAAGAATACAGTATATATATATTTAGGGTACAGGCATTCTTACTTAAGCCATTTGGAATCCAGAGGGCTTAATAAAATCGTCGGACTACCTGGGGTCCGAACCCCCGACCCTTGGTATATAATGCAGACGCGCTACCAACTACACAAAGCCCGAGGGCAAAAATTGATCAAATTTTTAAAGCACGAATAAACATTCAAATTATTACCTGTATTTAATCAAACTAAAAAGCGGAAGGAATATGTTTGAGCTATCCAACTATCATAAAATCATTTACTGAATGGATTACAAATGGAAACATGAAAAGCCCTATATATTATCATCATTAGTAAAATAATAGAGGAATCACGCACTCTTTGTATTTATTTTTCACTCTTTCTTTTTTGGAAAAAAAAAATTAAATAATAAAATATCGTTTAAAGAGTTGGGAAGAATTCCCTCTCAAGTGTTTAAATCTTGCTAATCACCCCCAGTAATACTAAGTATTAAAAAATAGCAAAATATATCTTCCTTAAAATGGACTAAAGTCCTGAATAATTAACTGGATAATAATAACTATTTTGTAATATACATTTAACCTATGCTACAACAAGGTTAGTAAGGCATGGTTCACTTTCATTCGTGTTGTTCTAAAGGGCGTACACATTGGCTTGCCCGTGGAGACCATGTTCGTTAGATTAGGTTCGGGTTTGAGAGCTCGGAGCATCTCAAAACCCGACTAATCTAACGAAAGGGAGAAGACAGATGTGTACGCACCTTAATATTAAAAGTAAAATGGAGTAACGAGCAAATGAAATTAATTACATTTTAAAGATTTTAAAAAAATCTAATTTTTCAGAAATATAATTTGCTAATTCAGCTATTATATAGCTTAATATTTCTTAAATTATCTTATACTAAAGGGATGAAAATAATGTCGAGAAGCCCTTCCTCTCGCACTTAACCTCTGTCGGAGATATTTGTAGGCTTTTAAAAATTTATTGGGAATCTCTACTTCCACTTCGTCCCATCGACGTTTCGGACTCTCAATGATTCCTTCTTCAGGACATAGAAAGGCAAATGTAAAATCAACATTACAAAAATTAAGAATGAACATATGGTATATTTCTTACTGTAATTATATTACCGTGTAATCAATCAATTTCCTCTCAATTTCGTCATAGTAAAATCATAAAAAATTGAACTTACTATGGAGGATTATCTCAATCAGGCTAGACAAACTTTAGGCCTTTTGTTTAAGAACTTAGATACAATTCTTACTTTTCAAAGGTCCAATGTAATAAACCGCATCCCCGTATACGTATATCCTTAACAGTAGCGTAACTAGGTGGGGGCGAAGGGGGGCGCTCGCCCCCTCCGCCCCAGGCGCATCAAGCCTTTGGCGCCCCTCTATACCGACATAGGCGCCCTAAGGCATCTAAAATATAGCCCAGGGACGGTGATTTTATCATATTCTTTCCATAGATTGTCCAAAAACACGGATAGTTTTCTTTTAAATTATATTATAACTAGAGACCGGACCAAAAAGCATAAAAAAATGGAAAAAAAGTGCTTAAAAAAGCATAAAAATATTGAATAAAAAGTCGTTAAATAAGCATAAAAGTTGAAAAAAGCATCTCATAAGCAACTTCTACTCATACCAATGGAGGATACAAAGGGGGGGGGGGGGTAAAGGATGTAATTACCAGCCCCACTTTTGTTTTTGCGGAACCAAAGTTTTCCACCCTGCGGAAAAAAAATTTTTACAGGGCTATATTTTTTCGCACTGCGGAGCTGATCACACATTTCGGGGGGGGGGGGGGGATGGAGGGGGACCCTCGGCCCCCTCCCCTTATATACGCTCCTTGTGTATGCCTGTGTGAATGGGAAAAAAAGTGTGTTTTTTAATTAAAAAAAAAAATATTATAAATATTCGTAAAATAAGTTCAAATAAGCATAAAAGGGAAAAAAGCATAAAAACTCAAAATAAGCAAAAAAAGCATAAAAAATGCAATCTCAATGCACTTGGTTTTTCGTAATTCGTGTAGAAATTAAATATCTTATGGTTGCTTATAAAATTCAGCAATAAGCATTTTGCTTAAAATCCGGTCTCTAATTATAACTTAAAAAACTACGCCCTTGTTGAGCTTCGCCCCCTCCGCCCTCAAAGGCTATTTACGCTGCTGATCCTTAAATGTAATATAATTGTAATTGTACTGTTGAATTGTATTGTGCCTTTTAATGTATAAGCTTCTGAAGAAAAATTAATTGTGACAAAAAGTCGACACCAGAGTAGGGATCTTAATAAATTTTAAAAGACCTTCACATATCTCCAAGTGAGTTTTCATTAACACCCATCTCACTAATTTTATCCCAGGCTGTTCTATACATTCATATATTTATCTTAGGTCTATATCAGAATATATGGCCCGAGTATCTTAATATTATATCATACATCCAGGGCTTTTTCCAACAAAATTTTCTCTCAATAATCTCTACCAAAATGAGAAAAGGGACCGTGAAATGCTCTGATAGTGACTCCACAAAAATCGAAATATTCTATTTTTATAATGATAAATACTAGTACACTCTGCATTTTATTAACTCTTTATTTATACAAAAGATAAAATTTGCATATTTACCCAATATTATTTAGGTTATTTAGGTTAAATCTATTCTATCCAAAGAATCCTATTTTTAGAGAAATCAAATAATCAATTACCCTTTTTATTAACCTTTTGTATAAAAGTATTTTTTTTATTTGTTTGGGTTATTGAATGGCGCCTTTTCATCTAGTCATGTTATTTTAGCGAATTAATGAAAAACAATGAACAGAGCACTCTCTCTCTCTGCCTGTTTCATAAAAAAAGACTTTATTATTAAAGTAGATATTCATCGAGAAAATAGAATCAAAAATGTATTATGTAAAATACAATTAATTTTTGCCCTCGAGCTTGGCGTGGTTGGTAGCGCGCCTGATCCCAGTCCGATGATTTTATTTAAGCCATTTGGATACCAAATGACTTAAATAAGAATACCTGGACCCCCAATTGATATATTTACAAATAACCAGTATCCTTCCTTTTTAAATATTTTTTGAATATAAGAATAATCATTGAAATTTTACTGCATTTTTACTCCAATGTTATTAAAAAAAAACACACTCTTTTTTCTCATTCACACTAACACATTCACACAGTCTTTTCGGCAACTTAGGCCATTTAAGACTTTTACGATAACCGTTGTATAAATAATTACCACCACTAACTTGGCCATAGACAAATAAAACTTCCATTGATTGAGAAATTTAGATAAATAATTGTACAATCCCACATTCAAACATAAATAATTATATTTATTTGGGGTCCAGGCATTCTTATTTAAGCCATTTGGTATCCAATTGGCTTAATTAAAATCATCGGACTGCCTGGGGTCCGAACCCGCGACGTTTGGTATACGAGGTTAGCACGCTAACCTCTACACCAAGCCCCAAGGGCCCAATGTTGCTTAATTATGAAAAGAAAACTTTTATTACTCTTCCAATTCAGTGCCTGCTTGCGGATTTGTTTACATTCATAGGATACACAATTGCAAAGAATACATAAATATTTTTCTATACATTTCCTATGGGAGAAATCGTAACTTTAGGAATTAATAACTCAAAAAGTTATAGAAATTTCGGGATGAAAATCATTTTTCTGTAAAATCCTCTTTAAGCATAAAAAAATTGGTTTCGATATTCCAACGGAAAGTTGCCTAAAAAGAGCGTGACAGACAGACAGACGGACACTAGCGAATTATATAAATAGATTGTTAATATGACCGCTCACTTTAGGAAGACAAATGTTTCGAAAACAATGTCCAGGGTTTTCGACAAGGGAAGTGCAGGGGGATAAATCTCCGAGGTCCGAACCCTCTGTCCTTCGGCTTCCTTTAAAAAAAAAGGAATGGAGTCTCTCATTAATATACATCCCTATGAAAGCTTTCGGCAGCTCTGACTAGACCTTACTACTTTGTATATGAATGCAGAGCCGTAGCCAGGAGAGCGGAATATGGGGGTCCGAACATCCCCCACCCCCTAAATCCCGAAAAATTATAAATAAGGAGAAATATTTAAAATTTTAAATACTATTGGAAATTATAATCAATATAGGCCTATTATATTCTTTAAAATTTATTCATTGGGGAGATCGGATCACCGAATCCACCCCCGAAACACTAAAATATGTTAAAATTTTAAATTTATTCTCTTAGTTTCTTTTAAAAACAAAAGGAATGGAGAGTGATTGGAAATTTTGACAATCGTTATTTTCTTCTAGGGTAGGACAACTTCCTGTTTCCTTCCACGTCATACTTGCACTATAATTCACTCACTTTTCTTTTCGCTTCCTAAGAATGTGTAAATGAGATCAATATCCAATTGCTTACATGAGCATCTCTTTCGCCGCTTGACATGGCGAGTCACTCGCCTCGGGAGGGGAGGCAAAGGGTCGGTCGGCTCAGCTGGGGATGTTTAATTCAATGGGAGGGAAAAACAGGGAGGGGAGGGCGTGACGTCACCAAGGGGTGAGTGAAGCGCAGGCCCTTCGCTTGCTTTGCCTTGCCTTTGGGTCGCAGGGAAAAAATCTCCTTAACCCTTTTTTTATATTCTCTCTCCATTCTCTTTGTCTGTCCATCTTCGATGAAAAATTTATTTATCCTTTTTTTATTTCATTTAATCTTTATTTATTTATTTTTTTTATTTAGCAATATGAAAATCAAACGAGAACTTTGAGAAAGATCTTTTGGGTATGGGGGGGGGGGGGGCATAAATCATGTGGTAGTTCATTACACATATTGTATACGATATAACAATGATAACTCGCGGAAGTGTTTGTATTATATTACTTTATCCTAATATGTCGATTTCTTCCTTTCCCTCTTCAACTCGGTTTTTATATTTTTGCTTTAATAATTTTGAAATGACTAAAAAAAAATCTGCTGGGTACTTTTCTGGAACATTTTTTTTTTTTACAATAGAACCTCTTTCGAAAAATATCTATTATTTAGTATTTGTATAATTGGTGGAAGAGGATATACATGTGAGAGAGCCTGAAGGCCCCTCTCCCTCCCACATCCCACCCCTCCCCCACCCTACCACCCAACCCCACTCCTCACTCCCTGGCAACCGGCTGGGGGTGAAGGCGCCTCCAAGCTTTCAGTCCCTTCTACGCTAACAAAACAGACGACGCTTACATGCTGCTATTTTTCCTCGGCCCACAACCCACAACCCTTTCAAGAGATATCATATTTATTAATTGATGACATAAGGTATTTTAAAAATTCATTTTTTTTTTATCCTCCTTGCTTTTGTTTTATTTAAAAAGAGTCTAATCTCTTTTATAACTGGGTAATTTTAATTCCACCTGTTAATGTTTTTAATTTACTTCAGGAAGTAGCGGTCCATTGCTAAGGTTTAATAATACATACAAGGGAGGGAATCTTCGTCAATTAATTTCACAGTTTAATTGTTATTGATAACACTCGTAAATTTCAGTTGTTTTTATTTTTGTTGTTTTGTTTTTGTTTTTTTTTTTTGTGGAGAGGCGTACGTAGTCCAGTGACGACGGGCGAGGGTGTAGCAACTTTCGGATCGGGCTGTGGTCTGGGTGTAGGTGGCGGGCGGTGGGGCTCTCCCTCCGTCGCCTTCGGTTGCCTGGCAACCCGGGAGGGCAATAGACGGGAGGACTTTTTTATTTAACCTTGTGTGGGAGTGGGGGGCCCAAGGCACATTCTTGTGCCGCAGTGTGTACGATGCGCCTAGCATCATGGTCCAATCATGGCTCTCCCATTTTGCAGGCGTCCGCCTGGCCTCCGGCGCCCGGTTCTTCCGTGATGGAGCCCGCCATGGATTGCTACGAGGACATGTTTAAAGAAATCACCCGAAAATTATATGGTGAAGATGGGGTGGTAGCAGCAGGCGCGGCACCTGGCAATCCAGCAGCTGTAGCGGCTGCAGCGGCCGCAGCGCCTTCAGAGGGTCTTAGCGCCTTTGGTTTAGCAGCATTAGGATTGCATGCTGCCGCGGCAGCCGCAGCTGCAGCCGTCCCTCCTCCACCACCTACGCCCTCTACCGACACAACCGCCCCCGATGCCGACAAGTGGGTTGGATCGGACGAAGCGCTTCAGTGGACTTCGTCGCGAATCGCAACTTACAATCCAGTGCGGCGTGTATTTCGTTGCGCCGAATGCGAGTGCGTAGGAGCGTTAGGTCGAGTGGCCGAACATTGGCTAGGAACCCACGGTAATTTACGAGTATATCAATGTCCCCACTGTCCGTATGCGTCTGCTTGGCCACGGTGTGTTCGAATGCACCTGGCCAGGCAGCATAATGTCAGCACCGATTCTAATGAACAACATGAAGAAACTGCATTATATAAAGAAAGTCCGGTACTAGATGAGGTGACACGTTTTCTCGAACGTCTTAAGAACAAAGTAGACGCAAGCGGTAAACCTAGCAGCCGTGCTGCAACAGTCCCAGCCGCAGGTCCTAAACGTTATTGTTGCAATTATTGTCCTTACGCCACAGATCGTCGCGATTTATTTACCCGGCATGAGAACATCCACCGAGAAGAAAAACCCTTCCAATGCTACGTGTGTCAGAAGCAATTTAACCGCGCGGATCATGTGAAAAAACATTTCCTCCGAATGCATCGTGATTTCCCCTATGATCTGAATCGAATTCGACGACCGCCTGGCAAGCCAGGTCCCCCGGCTCCTCCACCCCCACCCACAACCCAACAACAGTATTATAAGTATCCGCCCCAGCCGATGGTCCCCCATCCCAATCTATCCATCCCGGGAGGTTTCAAACCACCCAACCAGAAGAACCCCGTCAACGGCTGCAATGCTAAATCGCATGGCAGCAAAGGCAAACGCAAAGACAAACGCTACCAGTGTTGCTATTGCACTTGGTCAGGAGTTGACAATTGGTGTTTAAAACGACACCTGAACACACACTTGAAGCCCTTCGTCTGTCCACTGTGCGAGTATCGTGCTGCTCGCTCTGAACGTCTAGCCACACATCTGCTCAAAGTGCACAATAAAAGAGGATGCGGAAGATGCCCTTTCCTCGCCGACGACCAACATCAGCTCGCGCAGCATCAAGCGGAGCATCGCCACCAGTATGTATCTCTATCCATTCTCTACACACTCTCTCTCTCTCTTTCTCTCTCTCTACCCCAGAGGGGACACAATTGATCTGACAGATGGAGAAGGGGAAGGCCCCATTTGTCATTCCAATAAAAAATAAACACCCATTCACTCACTCTCTTGGATAAAAAAACAACTCTCTTTTCAAAATTTTCATAAATTTCATTTGACGAATATCTCTTGAAAAAATTCAAAATTCATTTAACAAAAATTTATTTATTTATTTTCCTATTTTTGAAAATAATTCAAGGAATATATTTAACATTACACACTCATAATTGATGAATTTATATTATAAATGGAAATTATAATGAAATCATTTAATTGGAATATAAATATTTGAAAATAATACAAAAATAATGCTTGAATTAATACAAAAAAAAAAAAAAAAAAAAAATTAAATAATTATAAATTAAATAAATGGGAATGATCAATTATTATTATTTTTTTTATTATTATTTCCTTTCATTGAATATCAAATTGTATTGCAAAAAATATTCTCAATGGTCAGTATAACTGAGTATCTTGCTTTTTTTATTTTATCTTAAAAACAAAATTAAAAATTTTTAAATTTTTTCCCTTTTTAAAATTTTCCATCAATAACATATTGAGTAATATTGATAGTTCTATACAGTGGCATAATTTATGAGAGGGTAAGGAAAATCTGTCTCCTCAAAAATCACTAAGCATGTTTTTATTTTACTAGAAAAAATTAGGAGCATATTGGAATAATTTTATTGAACAAATTATTTTAAATGTTGATTTAGATATTTTGATATTTCTATAATAATATTTAATAATTTTTTTAGTAGGCTTTATAGAGAGCACGATTAGATACAATTGCATGTTACTGATAAATGCATGTGTACTAGATATTAAATCAACTATTACTTTTTTGTCACGTATAAATATTATGGGTATTACATAGCGGTACTGTATTTTATTTTTTTGCGCCCATTCGGAGGGTGGCCCAACTAATCTCTTGACATTTGGAAGGGAACTCAAACCAAAAAAATATTTATTTTGTCTAATGAATTCAGAAAAAGTTTTTTAAAATTTGAATTGGTTTTGTAAAAAATTGAAAATCTAAAAAACAATTATTTGAGTCAGTCGATTTGTTTATTTTGTAAAATAAACTCTTTGGCAACCTCTTGAGTTAGCGCTGCCCCTCCAATCCTGGCGCCCCCGGCTTCTTCGCAGTTATCCCCCCCCCCCCCAGCCATGGCAAGAATTTCCTCATTGATTATTCCAAACTTATTATTATCGCGAAATCTGTTAAGCATAAGATTATATTTTTTTTATACAAGTTGGCCTTGGCATTGGTTCTATAATTAGAAACATTAGTGATAATACCGAAAAGGTACCTTTTTGCATTATATCGATTGATAACGAAATCTAATGATTTTAATATATTATTTAGAATTCAATGAATAATTTATAAAGTATAAAAAATAAATGTTATTTTAAATAATATATTCGTAAATAACATGAATGAATCAAATTTAATACAGTATCATAATGTAATATTTAAAATTTAGGAAATATTCTGGGTATTAACATAATTGTATTTTCTATACATTTCGCGGCACTTGGGTATTTTATTTTATTGCGGTCATTTGGAAAGACTATTGTCATATCCAGGTAGCAGACAGACTTCAAGGCCCCGGGGCTACTTAATAATACGCTCCCCCCCACCCAAAGTTTTTTTCTAGTTTGTAAAAGGCCATTGTGGCCTTCATGCCAACAAATTTTTACACAGTTTTTGACACAATTTTTGAAATAGTTATACATAGCTTATTTTGATTTAAATAGAAAAATTGATTTAAAAATTTGTCAAAATTTCCTAAACAAAAGGTTACCATAATTTATTGACGCCAGTCGGACAGACGACTTCCTGGGGTTTTGGGAGGTATGGAAAATTTTTTTGAAAATTAGGCACTGAAAAATATCAAACTTAGCTTGATTTATAAGGCTCGGGGGCCCCTTCAAAAAAAAAAATTTTAAGAAAATGATTTTTTTTATTGAAATTTCAACCATGAAAATTATTTTTTATTAGAATTTTAAGGTTGGAGGACCCGGGCCCCGGGGATATAGCTCTCCCTGCCCCCCCCCCTGTCAGCGGTCCTGGTCATATCTTGACATTTGGGAGGGAGCTCAGACCTACTGGGCCTATATTAATTCGCTAATAATTGTTGAATTGATTGAAGACTCTGTTAAGAGGAAATGGCAAATTTTCCAATTCTATATCTATCCGGAAATACGTTTTCAGATCTCCCCCTCCTCTTCTCCCTTGATATCGCAAATGATTTTTAGAAATTAATCTGTATGCAAAAATTAAAAGTTAGGCCTGCATATTAAAAAAAAATAGGAAATTCACAAGTAATTTAGGTTTAGAAGCTTTAAAATCGGCTAAATGAAGTTCCCCAGTTTATATAAAAAGCTTTTTTAAAAATACAAATTTTTTAAAATTATATTTATAGCACTAGAATAGAAGAAGCATTAACAAAGGGGGTTAAAAAAAAAATACGCTTTAGAATTCTGGTTTAATCCTACTAGTGGAAAGTATAATAATTTCTTTCAATAATTAGGCCTATTTCTGACAGGAAACTGTGGTTTCATCTCCATTATTTAGTAGCCCTAAAGAAATAAAAAAAATTATCGTTGAAATCTATAAGCCTATGTTTTTTTTTAAACCCTTTTCGGCTACAGAGGCCATTCAGGGGTGTTTATTTATTTATATTCAATATATTTTTAAAATACATAATATCGATGGCTACCAGGGGACGTTCCACACGCTGTTTGCTCGAGTTCACCAATCCCAATCTTTCACCGCTCTTGGCATCACATAACCGCAACGATTTTCTCCGTTTTCAGCCCCCCCCCCCCCCCCCCGGCAGTCCTATGTATTACAAAGATTTTTTTCAAATGGAAAAATAAAAACCTTTAAAAAATTCCCTCAGAATATATGCTACCTAAAATTTAATTAATACCATTCCTTTATTTTTTTAATGCAAAATTTAATTAATCCAAGGAGTCATTGATAATATTTCTATTAAGAAAAAAGTAAATTTGAAAAAATTTGTTTTAAAATTTATAGTCAATAAAGCCGATATATTGGCTAATTATAAAACGTCAGAGACAGGATCAGAAATCAGCAGCACGCGAACTGTTTGCTGGTGGTATTCATCAGGCGGCGAGAATACGAAAGAGTTTCAAGCAACCTTTTTAGACACTTTTTTATGAATATGAAACAAAAAAAATGAACCTCTTTAGAAACACAATGTGTACTAAATTTCAATATTTTTTTTTTATCTCTGAAGAAAGAGATAACAAAGGATCTGGCGTGACTGATCGCACCAGATTTTTTGTGTCGACATATGTTTAGTTTCCGCCGATATATTAGTATTTAAGAAACTTACAAAAATTGGCGACGTTTCGGTCCATATTTATTCAACCATCATCAGGCTATCGGAAGTTGTCATATGTAATTGTACATTAATATATTTATTCATATGTTGATTTAGACTTGTTAATAACTTGTGAAATTATAATTTCACAAGTTATTAACTTATTGTTAGAGACACTCCTTCCTAGCTGCCACCTCCTGCCATTGCTGAAATAATATTCAAAAAAGAAGGCTAAATATTATATTACAAGTGGCAAAGGCTGCCTTCGGCTAGCAAATGCATCAAATTTATTCTTGCTTACTGTTTGGAAATTTCTCTTGGCCAGAGACAGAGGAAGTTGAGTCAGTGAGGGAAATTTAAAACTTTAAATTAATTTATACTTCCTCTAACTCTGACCAAGGTCGCAGTTCAAAGTGCCTTAGGTCCTAATAATAATAATAATAATAACTCTGACCAAGAGGAAGAATGGTAAACAGGAACATAACGGAAGTCAGTGGCTAGCGATGTATATTATAGTATGATTATTTTTTTAATTCTTGGAGAAATAAAAAAGCCTTACTAGTTAGTTTTCCTATCAAAAGAGTGACCTTGACCGAGATAAATGGTCCATTCATTCATTTATTCATTCATTCATTAAGCACCAAATGGGATAATTCGATTGACTTGACATTCAAAAAAAAAAAAAAAACGAATAAAGAAAAAATAATCAGATTATTAAAGCGTTGAAATTAAATATAAATTTCATTTGTTTTAATTTTACATGCGTGTGTAATTTTATTATGATTTGCCAAGTGTCTGACTAAAGCACATTTCCAAAACGGAATCGAAAACAAAGTGATGCGAAAGCGCATGAGCAATATATCAATACGATATGTAAATATAGACTAGTTATCAAGCCAATCCAGTCTGACTAGCTAGAGACAAATTTGCATGTGGAGATTCAATAAACGGGGTTAAGATAAAAAAGATAATTTAGTCATTTTTTTAATTATTAATAAATAGCCTATAAATTTTTCAAATTAATAATTTTGAAAATATTAATATTTTCAGTTTAATATTAGACGGCTAACAAGTGAGAAATTTTGTCTCTAAAGATTTTTCACTTCAATTCTCTCAGTAGAGAAATGCATTGCCAACTGCATACGAGTATATACAGAAATGTAACTGTTGGTGTTGGTTGAGAGTTTGGTGGCCTGATGCACACGAATAATCTGGAGATCCTGGGTTCGATTCTCGGAGGTCAAAAATGTACCTGTTGGTGTTGGTCGAGGGTTTGGTGGCCTGGTGCACACGAATAATCTGGAGATCCTGGGTTCGATTCCCGGAGGTTAAAAATGTTGGTGTTGGTCGAGGATTTGGTGGCCTGGTGCACACGAATAATCTGGAGATCCTGGGTTCGATTCCCGGAGGACATGTGACGTTTGGACAACCGACAAATAAACATACTCACAAAATATTGGTAAACTTATATCGACAAGCGAATCACAGGCCTTTGGAATTTGAATCAAAACAAATAAGAAAATTGATTAAAATCTATCAATTCTTTCATTATGATGAAAATACAATAACAGTGCCGATTTTAAGCAAAATACGAGGACTATTTATTTATTTATTTTTTTGTTTTTTTTATATTAATATAACTTTTTTTGAAAAATATTTTAAAAAACATCAACAATTTCACAATAAAAAAATCAGTCAGGTTTTGTTCTAAAGAACACTGCTTATTACATGGTATATAATAAAATCCCTAAGTTTATTATAATAAATATCACGAGTATAAATTTCCCTCTCCATTAAAACAAAGAGAGACAACACTTTAGTGGGAAGCATCCCTTCAAGCTGTCACCTGCTCTGGATATTTTCTAACAAATAAGATCCTTTCTATTATATACGGATAGGGATATAAGACGCGGATAATATTTCCAAGGGTAAAAAAAAATCCTCAATAGAGAATCCCCTAATAATTCTCTTTCTTTTGAATAACAGGCAGATGCTGAATTTCCTTAGCAAAATGATACTATATAATCAAAAGATAAGGGTTAATCAAACATGTTTATATTATAAAAAGTTTTTTCAAAATGTCATAAAAATACCAATCACGGGACTGGGAATTCGCTTTATGAGGGGCAGCATCGCATTTTTTACTTTCTCTTACCTATGTATATATGTAATATATATATAGAGAGAAAGTATTGGATTCATGTCAAAAATTCGATGTCGAGATTTTGATGGATCTTCACGTTTTGAGGTCCCCTGAATCTAAAAAAGTGGTTTTCGCGACATGGTCTGTCTGTCTGTCTGTGTGTGTGTCTGTGAACAAAATATCTCAAGAACGAAAAGAGCTAGGAAGTTGAAATTTTATATTTAAGTTAGGCACCCCCATGGGACGTGACACGAAGCTTTTGAACAAAATCGACCAAAAAGTACTAGTACTTTACTGATGCACTTTTTCAGTTTTTTTCGATTTTCTCAAAATTTGCTCCAACGATTTTTTTAATTCAAAAATCAATTATTTTTTAGATTCTCTATAAAATGTATATTCTCATTTTGTGATTGAAATCTTCTGAAGACCACTTTACTCTTGTACTCCATAGAAAAGATAGGAGAAATGGTTGCCATGGTATCAAAATATAAATATTTTCCCATACTTATAAATTTTACATCTTGAATTCAATTGTACCCTATTGCCGGGAACTAAATACATGTCGACACAAAAAATCTGGTGTGACAAGCACAGTACACAACTTTCGATTACCGAAGGTAAGAGAAAGTTGTGTGCTGTCGCCAGTCACACCAGATTTTTTTACTTTCTCTTATTTAATCTCCCTGCCATAACACACCTCTAAATCGATATTGGTGAGACTACACAAAAATGTCATTTCGATTAAATCGAATGTAGTTTTTCGGATTTTTTTTTTTAAATGTACAATATCTAAAGTTTGTGAGGCTAAAAAATAGGTAAAAATTGATATAAAAAAAAAATAAAGACTGGGATATTTTTCAAAATCGACAGATTTAATTTTGACAAAATCAAAAAAAAAAAACTAAAAAATGTAATAAAAATGATAAACATTAGTAAAGTACTAGTACTCGAGCCAATTCTATTCAAAATGGGTATTTAGCTTATTTAAAAATTTGAGTATCGAGAGATTATTCGATTCGTTTTTGATTTATTTTATTAACCTATTTCAATTGAAATTCATTAAATTTAGTGTGAAAGACCTAGAATTCAAGCTAAAAAGAGAATCTACTCTTTTAATGAAGATGATAAACGAGTGTCGAAAAACGTTCCAAGTACACTAGGTTCTCACTTTTTTTTTGAGCGAAATGTAATACCCGGCAAAAGTGGCCCACCCACATGGACATTACAGATATAAATTTTTTTTTCAAATCGGACAATATCTTCTGTGAGAATTTTTGCCTCAAAGTTTCGAAATTTCGACTAAAAATCCGAAAATTGTTATTAAGTTTAGTTGTGTTATAATGCGACTATATTTTTGGATAACGAGATATCACTTGCAATGAAAACTGACATTATAGCCTCAAAATGCCAGTTATATGCCCCTGGAAGGGCCAGAGATTCCTCCTTTGGCCTCCTCTAGGGCCGAAACCGGGGCAAATTCAGTACAATTAAGCGGCCCTTCCAGAGGCATATAACTGGCATTTTGAGGCTAGAATGTCAGTTTTCATCGCAAGTGACATCTCGTTATCCAAAAATATGGTCGATTTATAACGAAACTTAACAACAATTTTGGGATTTTCAGTCGAAATTTCAAAATTTTGAGGTAAAAATTCTCACAGAAGATATGGTCTGATTTGAAAAAAAATTTATATCTGTAATGTCCATGGTGGGCCACTTTTGCCGGGTATTACATTTCGCTCCGAAAAAAGTGGCAAAACGACCCACTCTATTATACACGTAGGCCTAAATCTAAATATCAATATACATACATGTACCATCTATTGCAATAGTATTGAGAATAAAGCCCGGCAGTTAGGCAGCCCAAATGGTACACGTTCACTAATATATTAAAAAGATAAATTTTTATGGTAATAAAGGCCGATCGCCCTATTGCCTGCTTTGAAAAAGATATTTCTTAGACAGACCAGCTGCCATTTGGGCTGCCTAACTTCCGGGCTTTATTCTCAATACTATTGCAATAGATGGTATATCAATAAATTGAAATAATACTTTTCATTTAATGTTTTTAATTAATTTTTATTATAGTTTGCGTTGCCTAATTATGATATTTAAACTACAGCAATGGATACCAATTGAAATTTAGCCATGAGTTGGCTGAAAAATTGAGGCATATGATTAAGAAAATGCAAGGTTTCGCCTCGGGTGGGCCCAGTTGGAGGGCGCCCAGGGGGGGTGAAACCCCCCTAACTAGAAGCCATTATATGTTAGGGGTAATTTCCATATCCCAACCTGTTTTCGTTCCTAAACTTGACAATTATCTGACTGAGGATTAAGACCATAAATTATATTGGAACTTGTAAGATTTGAATTGAAATTTCTTATCAACCTCCGAAATATAATTTTAGTTTAAATATATTTCTCAATTAATTTGTAATAAGTCATTTTTAAATGCTAAAAAACTTTTTTTTTAATTTTATTTAAGGTCTTTTCGGCATCGGAAGCCATTTAGAACACGTTAAAAATTTATTTCAATTGAATTGACTTCCAATCAGATTAGCCTAAATGGACTCCGATACTTCTATTTATTTCATTTGATTGGTAGCCAATTCAAATGAAAAGGATTTTTGTCGCATGAGACGGGATGCGAACCCTTGACTTCTAGCACAAGAGGTAGAAACTCTACCACTGAGCCATGGTCCAAGGGCTGCTTAAAACTTGATATTAAAATAAATCTATTTCAACAGTTCTTATATTTTATATTAGCAATTGTTTGCATTTTAATTTTCATCTAAACAGCGTCTCGGGATTTAACTTTATAAGCCTAATTTCTTTTCAGATATTATGGGGGAAATTTAATTGAATCAAAAGTTTATAAAGTAGACAATTCTTCTTTCATAACTCTCTTAAAAAAAAAAACTTTTCTCCCTTCATAATTTTAAAGAAAATAATCAAATTTACAAGTTTAAATGATATTTATGGTAGATTCTCTTAATTGGAAGTAGTAATAGAGGGGATAAAGGGATAGTTGATTGGGAGTTTAATGTGGAGGACAGCGGCCAGGTAGGTAGCCTCTATTTAATAAAACAGTCTCCTTTAAACAAAACGTTTCGGCTAAATTTATTGCGCCATCTTCAGTTGTTAGAGTCTTATAGGAAAATAGAATTGTCATATGTGTTTTTTTCACAAGCGAACATTTGAAAAAATTGCTGATGTATTACAACAATGCAAATATAATAATAATCAGTATAATGTTATAGTGAAGAAAAATTTCGAACAACTGAAGATGGCGCAATAAATTTAGCCGAAAAGTTTTGTTTAAAGGAATCTGTTTTATTAAATAGAGGCTACCTACCTGCCTGCTGTCCTCCACATCACACTAATTGACATCTCACCAGTAGCGTAATGTTTTTTAGCTGCCCCCCCCCCCCCGCAAACCTTTATTTCGGGCCCCATTATTAGACCTTACAAAAAATATTTTTAAAATACAGTATATCCCTGAACCCTGAGGGCCCCGGGCCCTCTCAAAGACAAATTTTCATTAATTTTTTTCATTGTGGGGTCTGCGGGGGCGTACGTTACGCCACTGTATCTGTTTTGAGAGTCTCTGAGTCTAAAAAAGAGGGTCTTGTAAAATGGTCTGTCTGTGAACCAATATCTCAAGAAAGAAAAGAAGTTTGAAATTTTATATTTAAGTAAAGTACCCTGTTAGAAGGCTTTTTCATAAAATCGGCCAAAGATTACACTGGTTGATAAGGTTTTTTTCACAGAAGTACTGGCTACGATAGGGTCTCATACCTTTGATAATAGAAAGTTTTATGGTGTGCTCTAATCACACCAGATTTTTCTTTCCAATATCTTTGAATTCATTTTTGAAATCTCAATAATTTAGGCTTTAGGTTTATAAAGTTTGATGTTTTCTATTATAGTAAAAAGATGAAATTAAATAGCTAGGTAAAGCAAACAATGCAACAGTTGAAAATATTGATTTTTCAAAGGTGAATATTTCCCATTAAAAAATTGAAGGCATCCGAATCACAATAATTTAAGTTCGAGTACTGTTCAATTTTAAGCTTTCTATTATAAATGAAAAAAAGTGGGCAATCATTTTTAAAAATTGATTAATCCTCAGCCTTCTTTAATTCGTAATTAGGCATACCTAATAGTAGGTATTAAATTTTTATAGCCCATATGGTAGATAACATATTTGGATTATATTCAAAATAAAATTTTTCAAAATTAGTTATTTTTGTGTATAAACCGCTCAACCCCTAGACAGAGCCAGATTTCCTAAATCTTGTAAGTAAAATTTTCCAATTTCATAGAAAGAATCAAGTCCAAATTTAATACTAATTAATTTATATTTAAGTACTGTAATTATAGTCAGGGAGCCAGGGAAAATATTTTGTAGGACAAATATTTTTATTTTTTTTTTAATGTTATTAATTTTCTTAAAATTTAATTAAAAAACCCATAGTTGGATACCAAATGGCTTAAATAAGAATGCCTGGACCCCCAATATGTACCATGGCCATTTCTCCTATCTTTTCTATGGAGTACAAAAGTAAAGTGGTCTTCAGAAGATTTCAATGACAAAATTAGAATATACATTTTATTGAGAATCTAAAAAAAATTGATTTTTGAATTTAAAAAAAAAATCGTTCGAGCAAATTTAGAGAAAATCGAAAAAAACTAAAAAAGTGCATCAGTAAAGTACTAGTACTCTTTTTTCGATTTTGTTCAAAAGCTTCGTGTCCCGTCCCATGAGGGTGGGTGCCTAACTTAAATATAAAATTTCAACCTCCTAGCTCTTTTCGTTCTTGAGATATTTTGTTCACAGACACACACACAGACAGACCATGTCGCGAAAACCACTTTTTTGGATTCAGGGGACCTCAAAACGTGTATATCCATCAAAATCTCGACATCGAATTTTTGACATGAATCCACTACTTTCTCTCTATATATATATTAACATATATATAAGGTAAGAGAAAGTTAAAAAAAACCTTGAAATTAAGATATCCTCACTATTTTTATTTAATTTTTTGTCACAACTAATTGGGAAAATAATCTTGGAACAGGTGTCGAGGATAATTAGTTGCGGATGGTGCACCTATTGCTAGGATATGTTGCAGGTGAAAATGATGGGGTGATGACCTGTTGAGGGTTTTAGAGCGATAATAGGTAGAAAAGAGCTTTCAAGAAATTCTATTCTGTTTTACCCTAAATCTATAAACCACATACTCCTTAAGGCTTATCTTTCTATTCATACACAGTGGACAGGGCCCTAGGCATAGAGAGGGGAGGAGGGGGCCTTTAAATTCCCTAGGCCTGGACTCTCTGAGGCAGCCCGGATCCTTTAAACTGCAACCATAAATTCCTAATGGAAAAAAGAATTAAATTATTTTTAAAAGATTCCTCCAAAAACTCTTCTAAATATTGCAAGAAAAAAAGAATATTTAAAAATATTTTCATTGAAATTCCCCTTCTGAAGGGGTCGTCACCTTTTAAGCCCGAACTCTTAATTGGTCATGGAGAAAATTTATTTTTCTCCCTGAAGTGCATATATCGCCTGCTGAGAATCATAGTAGCGAAAATCCGAAAATTCAATGGCGATTAGTTGGATGGATCCCCGACAAGGGCGGATCCAGAGTTTCTCGGGGGGGGGGGGGGGTAATTTGGTGTGACTGTTCGCACAATACACAATTTTTTCTTAATTTCAGTAATTTAAAGGCGCATTTTGTACTTGTTTGCCAGAATATAAATACAAATCAAATTTTTAAGTATTAATTTTTAAAATTTTACATTAAAAGTAAATTTTTTTTCGAAAAAAGTTTTTTTTTTTTTCAAATCTCGGGGGGGGGTAATTACCCCCTTTACCCCCTCCCCCCTAGTATCCGCCCTTGATCCCGGATTGCACTAGAGACATCATCAATATCTCTACCGTCTCGGCCACAGGATGGGAGCAAGTTTTTTTGATGAAAATACACATTTTTATCCCGTGAGTCTACTTTATAAATGAAATTATATTCTTAAGTGAATTCTGAAAATGATTTTATTCAAGACCGAAATGTCATCTTAGAGAGGAGAGTGAATGCCAAAACCAACTCAGCTCGCTTCACTGTGTAGATCACTGGGACTGACTTTTATTAAATAACAGTAATGTTATGAAGAGGAATGCAACCAGATAGGGAGCCTTTATTATTAACTACTTTGTTGCAAAACGTTTCGGCCAATTGTGCCATCTTCAGTTGCATAAGAGTTTTAGAAAATAGAAGGATAAGAGAACATTAGAAAATAGAGTTGTTAATCGTCTGGTCATAAGCAGGTTTTATACAACTCTATTTTCTAAAAAACTCTTATGCAACTGAAGATGCCACAATCAAATTGGCCGAAACGTTTTGCAAAGTAGTTGTATTTAATAATAGAGGGACCCTACCTGGCTGCATTCCTCTTCATTCCTTTTATTGAGTTCTTCACAGCTATTTTCTACATTAATTGTGAATTTTATTAATTCATGTACGATGAGAGGATGAATCCATCACAAAGTACCACAGGGTAAAGTAAATAAATACTGAATTCTTTTTTTGATCTCAGGACATCTTTCCTTATTTTTAGCTTCAGGCAACAATCAAATACAGCTTCCCAAGATAACTTCATTATTGTTCTAGTGGTTGAAGGTTCATTTCTCGTAATGAGCGACAAAAATTTATTCAAATTATATAACATTTAATTTGATTAAATAAGGATGAGGTCTTACTGTCCCTCGGTGGCTTTGGGAGTTGGTTAGAGTTCTTCAAATACGTCAACATTTAATTATAATTAAGATTGGCACATATTGGAAATGGTCCGTTATTCTTCTATGATTTATAACAACGTCATATTTAGATTTAAATCTTGGCTTCTTTTTTTGCATTTTTCACTCTTTTTTTATCTCTTCTGTATATATTTAGAACAATGATATGTAGGCTTATATATTATAGCGTATGTCTAACGGAGATGTATAATTAATAAAATATAATTCCTAATTGAATTTATTATGATAATTGTTGATTAATAAACGGTATTTGTTTTTAGGCCACCGGGAGGCGGTGGAGGAGTACGAGCTCATGGAGGTGGGCGTGCGCCAAGTGCAGACGGTTCTCAACCTCCACCACCTGCACCACCACCACCACCCCGCCGCCGCCACCACCAACAGGGCATCCGCCCCCGGGGCCGGCGGGTGCATTTGCTGCACCTCCGGGGGCAGCAGTTCCACCACAACCAGGACCACCAGCTCATTCAGCGGCTGCTGCTGCTGCTGCCGCCGCCGCTGCAGCTGCCGGCCACCCGATCGCCGGCCCCCCCTCCTTCGGGTGAGGCACCAACGCTAATTGTAACTAACCTTTCTCATCTCGCTAACTCTTAAAACTCGGCCCGTCCGTCGCCGTCACCGCATACCTCGTCGCCGGCATCGTCGTTGGACCCGTCGACACCACATCTTAACAACTAACACACCAACCTATGTCTTATCAAATCATTAACATGCTCAGGACTCATCCTCTTGTCTACTCCTGGTTTCACCGCCCACAACTAATCTTGGCTTCTTCTATCATTTGAGCATGTAAAGCTTCACATTTTTCACAATGACCTATTTCTCTTTTTTTCGGACGTCCTTTGACGCGGAATTTTTTGGACGCTCTGGAAATTGAAAAGGCCCAAAATTAGCACTAATTTTCATGCACTTGGCACTCATTTATTGGTGAAACTAGGGTTTTTGGTGGTGGTGTATGTCTCTTGCTTCTTTCAATTCAAAATTAGCTTTTTATCACGAAATAACATATCATTTTAAATTTTGGTCTTTAGAAATATACTCTAAAACAATTAATAATTATTATCCGCTGAGATTTTGTTAAATTTCGTCCAATAATATCAATTTATTGCAAATATTTCGAGCAGTATATATTCCGTTACCCTCAAATCTCTAGTTTAAATGGACTAGACTTCTAAATAAATAGGTTTTGTCAATGACTGATTTTTTTTTTATATCAAAGTTCCTTATTTTTAAATGAAGTCACGGGTTAACGCTTCTTACGATTATAAGCCTTTAAAAAAACGATTTTACCAAAATTGGGTGTTTCAGATTTTGGCATTTTCTTTTTTTTTTTTTTTTTTTGTTTTATTATTTGAACATACAGAGAGAGCTTCAAATAATGGGAAGTAGTATTCATATTATATAATATTTTTAATCTGAATACCATCTCTCTTTTATTAAAGTCCCTGAAATATCATGTCTTTGGTAAAGTCCACACTAAACATAATTCACACTGACTTGTGAGATCAAACGGTGAACTTTACTCTAAATGTTTGTTATGAATTGAATTATTGGACTGAAAAAAAAAAAATTAGTAACAATTAAGTCCTCTCAAAATTTTAAATTGCATTTAACATCTAATTGTTTTAGAGTAATATTTTCCAAAAAAAAAATTAGTCGGGTTCCTTATTTGCAGCAGGAATGGTTAAATTTGGAGAAAACAAAGAGTGAAATTTGTAATAATTCCGGACTACAAATCAAATAATTTATTTTCTTTGCCCTTGCCTTGTTTGTTTTTTATCCTATTGATTCTAGTGAAATATATTTATTTGTTGTTAAGTCTTTATAAATAAAATTCACTTTTTACTTTGAGTTGAAATGTTTGAATAAAATATCAGTCTACTCGTAAAAAGAATAAACAACATTCATACAAACTACATAGTATGTATAAATGAATTACATTTTTTATAAGTTTAAATTATTTAATTATCGTGACACAAAACGATTAATATACTATATTTAATTTTTTGTAAATTATTTCTATACTACCTGTATAATGAGATTATATAATTAACCTCTGCAGGTAATTTTTGTTTCCATCAAATTCCTCAAGGAAATTGACAAAAAGTTGAGCTTTTTGCCAATTTCATTGATGATTTTGATTAATGATTTCATTATGAAAGGATTCCCATACTCTTACATGAAATTAGACATACTTTTGAATAAAAATTTAGGGGTCCGAAACCTTCTTTAAATAAACATATCTCTCTTAAGACAGGAGAAGGAGCAGGTGCAGCCAAAAAACAAAAGCCTCCGATTTATTACAATTTACTGAGACGTTTCGGGTGAATTTCATCTACCCATCTTCAGTCCTTCAAAATTGTTAAAAGTCCCGGAGTTGGTCAATAGGGCAATACATGTAAATGTATGTATCATATGTCCTGGCGATGTGGGCCATCGTATTTATTTAGTACTAAACTCACTAAATAAATACGATGGCCCAAAATTTACATGTATTACCCTATTGACCAACTCCGGGACTTTTAACAATTTTGAAGGACTGAAGATGGGTAGAAGAAATTCACCCGAACGTCTCATTAAATTGTATTAAATCGGAGGCTTTTGTTTTTTGGCTGCACCTGCTCCTTCTCCTGTCTATAGAAAAACAGCCACTGACTTCATTGATATATCTCTCTTAAGATTAGTAGGTTAGAATGTTGATAAAGTTTGGAAAAATATAAGAATAACAAATTCTTTTTTTTTTTTTATTAGCCAGAGGCAAAATTCTTTTTTTTTTCACGATAATTTATTTGATTATTTTCTGGTTTTTGGCCAATAATATTTTGTTTGTTTACTTAAATAATCATTGAGATGTTTCGGATCTTATTTAATGTCCCATTATCATCATAAAAATATATTTAATCAATATACGTATATATGTAAAATTTGATTAATTGCTACAGAACTGCTAGAAGGCAAAGTAACACAAACATGTTAAATTCTAATGAAATTTAACAACTGCTTTTGAACACATCTGAAGTAATTAATCGAAAATGGTATATTGGAGAAATATTTATTAAAACATCTGATGATGATGCATTAAAATAATATAAATTATTTGTATGAAAATCCAAACATCAATTCTTTTTTTATTGGTTATGCCAATCTTACACCCTATAACTACGAAATTTCCCTGAATTGCTCTGTAAATACTTATAATAATTTTAATTTTTCTTATCTAACAACTAAGATGATATTATATTTCAAGAAAAACAATTCAAAGTAAACAGTGAATAGAATAGAATGTAAATCTAAGTCAATCAGGGCAATGCTAAATGTTCGTGCTGCAAATAAGTTGTCCACCCCCAAATTGTCGGCGTCGGTAGCTGACGGGCCGAAAGGGCATGTGCCCTCCGTGTGCCCGTGGTAGCGTGCGTATGTGCGTATGCGTGTGTGTCTGCGTGATTATTCAGGGGCGCGCATTGGGGTCCTCTTTCGTTGCTGACGAAACCTCGGCCATGCGGCGCCGAGCGACTCTTCCACTACTTAGAGGCCAGCGATGGTTCGGATGCTGAGCACGATTCCGAGGAGACGTTCGTCTGTTCGCAATGTGGTTGCGAAATGGCTGATCGACTCAGTTTGGAGACACACCAGGCACTGCACAGCGCATCTGCAACGGCAGCAGCTGCGGCGGCGGCGGCAGCAGCAGCAGCGGCAGCCGCAGTACCATCGCGTCCACGAATCGGCAGGTACACCTGTCGTCTATGTGGCGTGACCCTAGCTAATCAGCTTCAAGCAATCTCACATTTGTCAGCACACGAGGGGCCGATCACGCCGTCGTCATCGGGGACAACCACCTCCATCTCCAGCGAAGAGCCTAAACCACGTTCACGTAAACAACGGCGTCCGAGGAAAGTGACTGCCGATGATCGACGGGCTTCGAGTCATCCGATGCTACAAGCGCAACGTGGACATCTCGTAGACAAATATCTTCATCAACTGGTGACCCGCGAGAGAATCATATGTCCTTGGTGTCGTCAAGAACGTCACACATTCCCTTACCATTCACGGGCCACTTTGGCATTGCATGCATATTGGCGCCATACTAGATTACGGTTCTCTTGTGAACATTGTCCAGCACGGTTCCGACATCGTTACCAAATTATCTTGCATGCTAACCGAGAGCACGTGCCTACTGCGCGATATTACGCCAGTAACATTCATGTTCCAGATGTAAGTAAACACGCAGGCTATCACCTGGTGAATTCAAACTCTTAATCCAATCAAAACTTATTAATTAATAAATTAATAAAAAAAAAAACGCCCGTGCCTCGCCCCACTCTTCCCCTGTTGCGCCCTCAAATTTATAAAAAAAAAAAATCAAAAATTTAAAAAAAGAAAAAAGAGCTATTTTATAAAAAAAAAAACAATTCAATTTATATAAACGAACCATAAATGTATAATACATATTTTTAATGGTGCATATACTCAAATATATAAATAAATTTATATATATATATATATATAAACAAATATATATATATTTATACAAAATTTCTAAGTTGATTTTGTTGCTGTTAAATATTTTTGTGTTATGTTAAAAAGTCCAAAGATTTTTTTGGATAATTCAAGTTAAGTTTCCTTTATTATATTTGATAATGATTTTTATTCTATTATTATTATGATTATAAAAAAAAGACGTTTATATATTATGATTCTTTAAACTATATTGTATCTTGTGCGCCTTGAGTCATTTGTATGAAAAAATACAAGAAATATAAAAAAAATAAAGATCTCAAAATGACTTCTTTGAAATTCAAGTAGTTTTATTTTTATGAATTATTGTGTGTTAATCTTATATTTTTGTAATATAATAAAATAGCAAGAGTGTGCCAAAGGAGATCTAACAAGCCACCCAACTTCAAAGGTAGTTGGTCGTTAAAATATGTAAGAAAACAAAATATATTCGCATTGAATAAGTCAAATTTTAAATAAATTATTATTTCTGGGTAGTTGTTAATATAATATTATAGGGTTAATGGAGAAAGTGAACCAGCGATTGCTTTCCACAGGAAAATATTTTATTTAGCAAATCGCATTCCATCTTCAGGGCGCCCAATTTTAAAGTTTTTTTTTTCCATTCACACTCAAGTTCACACACCCACACACACAGTCTTTTCGGCAACTTAGGCCATTTAAGACTTTAAACGATACCGGTTATTTGTAAATGTATCAATTGGGGGTCCAGGCATTCTTATTGAAGCCATTTGATATCCAAATGGCTTAAATAAAATCATCGGACAGCCTAGAATCCGAACCCTCGACCCTTGGTATACAAGGCTAGTTGGCCAAGCCCGAGGGCAATTTTAAAGTTATGAAACGTGCTCAAAAATTATAAAATAGGTATTGAGAAACCATACATCTTTTGCTGAGAGCAAGAGAAAAAATTACACTTTAATATACCAATCGCCTGTTTACTTTCCCCATTAAACCTATATTGAAAGGTCAATCGTGTATTAAAATATAATTTTGTCTCAGTGACTTGCTTTCAGAAAAAAGCTATCTCCACCATATTTACTAGAATAGCTTCTCAATCCCCATTTTATTATTTTCGAGCACGCTCCACATCTTTATAATTTGGTGCAGTGAAGATTGAATGCGTTTTGCATTCCGAAATATTTGCTAAATAAATTATTTGACACAATTTAATATTAATTCAAGGGGTCACGGGGAGGTTTCCCGTCACAAGCGAGAAATTTTATTTCATTTGATTTGACTACAAATCATTTGAAATAAACAGGAATGGGGTCTAAATGGCTTTAGAAGCCGAAAGACATTAAAAAAAAAAAATAAAAATATTAATCTAAATAGTGGACAAAAGATAGGGTGCCGCCGAAAGTCGAACAACGGATCTACCGATTTGTACAGTAAGGGACAATATTTAGTCCCACCCCATTCTACTTGTGATTATTTCATTGTTTTTATAAAAGAAAATGAAAATCTTTATTGGAACACAAGGAAGGAAGCAGGTGCAGCCAAAATTAAAGCCTCCGATTTTGTTACAATTAATGAGACGTTTCGAGAAAACTTTATTTCCTCATCATCAGTCTTTCAAATTGTATTTGTCCCGGAGTTATTAAAAGGGCGCAATACATTTATTATGTATTTTCTTTAAATCTAACTCTCACTAAACAAGTCAATGAATAACACACCCATAAAGAAAATACATAATAAATGTATTGTGCCCTTTTAACAACTCCGGGACAAATACAATTTGAAAGACTGATGATGAGGAAATAAATTTTTCTCGAAACGTCTCATTAATTGTAACAAAATCGGAGGCTTTAATTTTGGCTGCACCTGCTTCCTTCCTTGTGTATAAATCAACAGCCACGTACTTCATTGGTTATCTTTATTGGAAATTTTCTAGGTTTGAACCATGAAAGTTTCCATTAAAAACAATGAAATAATCTCAAGTAGAAAACGTATGGGTGGGACTTAATATTGTCCCTCAGCTGTACTCAGTATGCTCTACCCCTGGACCACAGCACGTCATTCGGATATTTGAATTCACTCAGACCCTTTTAGTCATCGCGAGAAAAGACCAAAATCGAAGCCACAGATTTTGATTACTAATATGCCCAATATAACTTGGCGAGGATATATATTTTCAGACAT
This sequence comes from Euborellia annulipes, assembly GCA_023213315.1. Classification (NCBI taxonomy): domain Eukaryota; kingdom Metazoa; phylum Arthropoda; class Insecta; order Dermaptera; family Anisolabididae; genus Euborellia; species Euborellia annulipes. The sequence goes on from JAKCPI010000986.1 coordinate 49,018, forward strand.
TAACCTGGCCCTGAAGATGGCCCCATATGCGACCGAAACGTCGGCCCTGGTTTGATAATAAATTTGAATATAAACTAGCTGCTTTGCTCATTCTTTCTTCCTATTTGAATGTCAACATTGAGCTATATACCTCCTTCAAATAAATAAATAAATATATATATATATATATAATACGATTTAATAATTTCTTGTATTTAATAAATCGAAGGTTACCGGTCAATGCTACATTTGGACAAAAATCATTTATACTTAATTATCTTATTGGTGAATGGTAAGTCTGACTAGGGATTGCTAAATAATAAATATGCTTATAATTTTCAAATTCTTCTTAAATATGAATGTGATTTAAAAAAAAGTCAGAAAGAACAAACTCACCGTTGAGGATGATCTTCTGAACCTTTTCACAAGCGAGTTAATTCATCATTTCTACTGTTCTTCTTGCTTCCATTATATCACTTTTTCACAAAATATACCCGAAAATACATTACATATATTATTAACGTGAAAAACGCACTTAAAATAAAAGAAAATTGTATTTTAGATTCACTATACGCCTTTAATCAGTAATAACTAACAATCAGCTACACTTCCCATAATTCCTTGCTGTTGCTTGCTTGTGATTGGATAAAAATTCAAAATGGCCATTGGAGCCAATTTTAATTATTTAAAGAATATCGAATTAACTTTAATTATTTGAAATAACGGAATATCCATAGTTGCTTTAAGAAGACCTTAAAATTAAAAACGAATTATAAAATATCTTTATTCAATTTTTAATATGTGGGATTATCTTTCTATTAATTATCATTTAAATAATCTGAAAAATTTAAAAAAAAAAAATTAAAAATTTGAGCAATAATTCAAAAATTAAGTATCTTTATATAGAGAGATGTGCCAGGAATATATAATTATAGCTTAATAAATTTTAAATTCTAAATAGTCTAAGATGTGAAAGAGATTAAAAAAGTATTTTTTTAAAGTCTTATTCGGCATCTGAGACCCCTGTTCTTATTTTATTTTAAAATAATTACAGTAGTAGCCAATAGGATTTGAATAAATGTTTATAGCTCAAGATGGGAAGAAAACCTATTAACTCCTACAACAAGAAGAAAAATCTGTTAACGCCTTGGATTTTTTTTTTAAAATTATTAAAAGCCTCTGGTACACTTATTGTTTTAAGTTCACTTCCCTAGAAAAATTTATTTCAAATGGATCCGTATAAGATTTAACTCTAAATTCATAATAAAGCAAAAAATAAATATTAATTATATTTTTTCTCTGGAGAGTCAGAGCCTTTTAGGCTTTAAAATGACTTATAAAAAATATTTACAGGGACTTGACCAGAGACTCTCAGCGGTGGAGGTATAATGAGAGAGAGGGTTGGGGATCAACATTCTAAAAGAATTTAGGTGATTTCTATAGAATGCAAAATATTTTCCCAATAATTGTTATTTCTCAGATGATCTAAGTTTTAGTCAAAATATTAAAAACTGTTTAATTAAGAGGAAACATTATCTTTCGCTTAAAAAATCAAGGTAAGTATAAAAGGAATTGCGTACAAAATTTCTTTCAGATTTTCTCGAGATTTTTCAGAATTACAATTTGAATGCAAGTTTGAATGAAAATGTTATAAAATATTTTAATGCCAAAAGAAGGAATTAAAACAAAAGTATTTTAATTTGAAATTTCATATATACATTATACCCTGGTATATATCCATGGCACTAGTGAATAGTGGGATTCACTGGTGCTATAGATATATAGGCCTATATATAAATATATTAAATAAATAAAACAAATGTATGAAATCTTTTTTTAATTATATTGTACCTTTTATATAAATAAAAATAATAATTAATTTTAAAGAGTTTTAATTTTCCTTAAGAATAAATATAAAAGAAGGTGAAATATATATCTTAAAATAATGTTTTTTATATAAAAAATGTTTTATTTTAAAAGAAAATATATGTAACAATCATTATTACATAAATATATCAAGGATATAAATAAAAATATATTCATTTTCAAATTTATATGAATAGTTTTAAAAAGTTAGATGTAATTTTATTTTTATTAAATGTCTCTACTGATCATTTCAGTTATAGATAGCGAATAGATAGACAAAGGAATTCTAAGACCATCATCAAAGTTTTAGATTTTATTTCAAAGTACATTATGTTTAGAAGCCTTGATTAAGAAAAACTTTAAATAGCTTCTTCTTAAGGCATTTTTTTTATATTATATTTATTTTTATAAAATTATCTGGAGTAGATAATCTAAAAAAATGACTACATTTTTTTTTTAATATTTAAAACATTTCTGTTTTAGTACAAGTTAAATATGCAAAATCAATGTGGAAAGCAACCGCTGGTGTACATTTCTGTTTTAAACTAGACCCAATATAGTTCATAGTACGGTTTTGTTAGGATTTGGTCTAGTTCAATGTACCATCAATTTTTGGAATAAAGCAAAGCAAGATTAAATCTAGAAAATAATTATTTTAAAAATCGACTTTGCATATAAATTCCAAATTACTAGTCTATGAAGAAAAGAACTTTTTGTCTATATTCTTTAATCTATACCTGAATATGTTCAGTATTCATTATAATAAATAAAGATAACAAGTTTTTCATATGCAATTTAAGTATACAAACGGATTATGAAATCAGCGCCGGCACTAAATACCCAGGGTTGTGTTGGGTGGAATGTTACATCAAGAATGCCGAATTCGTTATATGAAATATGATCACAGAGCCGTTTGAGTGGTACGATGAGCGGATTCTGTAGTAGATCACTTAAATAAAAAAAAAAATAAAAGTTAGAATAATTTTAAATTATAAAATAGTTATTATATGTTATATTCTAGAGTATAAGTTCCCAACCTTTTTGATTTGCATAATTCCCTTTGTAGGAATACAAAGGGGATCAGGGATTTCAAAAGACCATAATCGGTGAAATCATTTCAGGAATATAGCGAATATATCAAACAGGTACAGTGAGGGACAATATTAAGTCCCACCCATGCGTTTTCTACTTGTGATTATTTCATTGTTTTTATAAAAGAAAATGAAAATCTTTACTGGAAACTTTCTATGTTTGAAAGTTGCCAAAAAAAAAATTTATATTTTTTTAAAAACAATGAAATAATCACAAGTAGAAAACGCATGAGTGAAACTTAATATTGTCCCTCACTGTACTTTAATTACATTTTTAAAACAAAACCTTTTTGCCTAAAACTGTTTTTTCAATGCTTTTCTATGGGTCAACGCACACCGAGGAGACAAAACACAATTTGGACATTATTCGACATCATTGAACAAAATGTTTTGCCATTGAGCGTTTTGCTCAATCGGTGTGCGTTGGCATTGAGCAAAATGTTTTGTCAATGAGCTTTTTGCTCAATCAGTGTGGGTTGGCATTGGTCAAAATGTTCAGCCTTTGAGCAAAAAATGTCAACGCACACAGATTAGGCAAAAATGCTCAATGGCAAAACATTTTGCCTAATCGGTGTGCGTTGGCATTGAGTAAAACGTTTTGCTCTGGGACAAAACGGATCGAAGGTGAGTGGATTAATAAATTAATTGATAATTTATTGTCAGAGGTTTTATTATTATTTGATGGTTTACGATGATGGCCAATCTTACATCGTTTAATTTTTAAGGTTTTGAAGAAGGCTAAACAAGCCGAAACGATATAAGATTGGCCATCATAGTAGCTAGGGTATCGTATAAGCTAGGGTTTTTAGAGTTTTTCCAAATGATATTTTTTCGATTCCTATTGATAGCGACCAACTTTCGCACTGATGCTAGATGGATTCATAGAACCTTAAGTTTTTTTTAAATAATTCTTTAGAGACAATTAGATATCGTATAATAACAGCCTACCTGGATTCTCATATTATTAATATAATATATATATTTTATACTCTTTTAAAGTTTATTAAATAGTTGATAAATTACTTACTTATAAACCATTCCATGAGATACAATCAGACTTCTATCATCGGATGCTGATGCAAATAGTGGATAACGTTTGTGAAATGCTACACCACGAACGGCGTTTGTATGCAAACGAAGTGTCTGATAAGGTGTTGTAGACAAATCAAGATCAAACCAAAGAATTTTCCGGTCGTAAGTAGACACTAATAAATTATCTCCCCCTAAAAATAAAAAAAAAATGATAAAATGAGTATTGCAGTCAAAAAATTCTCTAAATGCATATTTAAATATTTCCTAATACATGGCAAATACAGCAAACAATCTGTCCCAATAATCTTTAATTTTTTTTAAATTTAAAAATGAATTTATTGTTATTATTAATCACATATTAAGGAAATTTTAAAATAAGATTAGTAGATATATTTAAAATTTTTGTGTCAAATAGTTCAGCACTCTTGCAAAAGATGGTAGGATAGTCTAACGATATACAATTAGCCTATATCTGGCCTATATTTATATTTTTATATGCTTTTATAAAGGATACATAATATATACATTTATAAATAATTATTTATATACTATTTCATTGTTAAAAGATCAATGAAAATCAACCAAATGCATTAAATTATTAGCTACCATTCTGACATCTCTTGGCAAATTTTCGTAATAATTTTTTTTTTTTTTTGCTTACTTTTGAAGACCCACAACGTCCTCTTCTCGGGGAAAACATGCGTGACTTCTACCTCCTGACTCCCCTCTTAAATGTATTTTATAGAATTTAAATTTTCTTGGTCGTCATAAATAATTTTAGAAATTCGGGTGTAGAGTATTGGTAAATAAGAATCAAATGCTAAGAGACAAAGAAAGACCAAACATAATTTAAGGCTAAAATTAATTTCGTGAGCAATGTTTGTCCTAGATTGGAACCCCTTTTCAAATTAGATTTTGAATGTTTTTAGTATTCATGTAAATTAAATTACACTCACAAAACACAAGTAATATTAAAATAAAAAATCATTACAAAAATATTAACCTAGTTTGCATGAATACGAATGGTGAGATAAAACTTAAATTAAATAAATCATTTGAACGAGATGATTATTTCAAATTAGGACCTAAACACCACTTCAAAAAATATATTTTTGCCTGAAACTGATTTTCCTCTAGATGGAAATTTTATATAATAGAAATCAACTTTTTTAATTAATTCTCTAAAATATATTTAAAATATATTTGTTTACCTGGATGGATGGCCATAGATGAAATCCAAAGGGCATTACTGAGCAATTTTTTTATTAATTCTTGTTTAGCAAGATCATAAATTCGCACATTTCTTTGTGTGGCAACAAAAAGAAAAGGTCGAGTAGGATGAAAGAGAACAGCTTGGACAAGTCCTTTGGATTTAGCAAATGGTACTTGTGATCGTCGACGTGAGAGTTGATGAATGAGAACAGAACGATTTTGACCTTCGGGCATCACTGCAGCCAGATAGTCTCCTCGGCCATGCCAAGTTACCTATAAAATAAACAAAAAAATTAGAACTTTCTTTTAACTAAGTATTCATCTTTTTTTTTTAATCATAGCTCTGTGTAGGGTAGTAATTAATCTTTTGAATATTGTTAAAAAATAAAATGTTTATTTTGAAAGGCCGTAAAATCTTTACAAACTTAGTTTTGTAAAAAATTGATAAACGCTTTAAATGAATCTTGATAAATAAAAAATATCGATTTAAAACATGAAATTTAAATAATAATTTTCATGCTCTCTTCTGAGTGCAAGCCAAGCAAAAAATATGTATATATATATATATGACTGGTCGCACACAACTTTTTCTTACCTTCGGTAATCGAAACCGAAAGTTGTTTGGCACTCCAGATTTTTTTGTGTTGACATATATTTAGTTTCCGACAGTACGGTACATTTGAATTCAAGATGTAAAATTTATAAACATGGGAAAATATTTATATTTTGTTTAAATGGCAACCATTTCTCCTATATTTCCTATGAAGTACAAGAGTAAAGTGGTCTTCATAAGATTTCAAGGGCAAAATGAGAATATACATTTAGAGCATCTAAAAAATAATTGATTTATGTATTTTAATCAAAATCGTTTGAGCGAATTTCGAGAAAATCGAAAGAAAAAACTGAAAAAGTTCATCAGTAAAGTACTAGTACACTTTGGCGGATTTTGTTCAAAAGCTTCGTGTCACGTCCAAGAGGGGTACCTAACTTAAATATAAAATTTCAAGCTTATAGCTCTTTTCGTTTTTGGGATATTTTCTTCACAGACAGACCATGTTGCGAAAACTTCTTTTTTGGACTCAGGAGACCTCAAAACAACAAAATCTCGACATCGAATTTTTGACTTGAAATCAATACACAATTTAAATTTGTGTTACTTTTTTACCCTCGTGAAACTCACATAAATACAATCTTAGTTCAAAATGTTTGACTTGAAACCCACACCGCGATCTTTAAATCTAATAGTATACCTGTTTAATCTCTTTGAAGTGATTAAGAACTATTCTGATTCCTTTTTCCCATTCTTCTTCAGTTGCCTGTTCCCACTGTACTGCAGTTCGTACACGTTCTACCACTAAAATAAAAATATATTTTGATTAACTTTTGAAAATATTTTAATAAATTATTTTAAATTTAAATTTATAGCCAAAGTTTCTTACCAATTTCATCGCCATTTTGTGGAGGTTCTTTTAAGATTTCATCTGTTCGTTGACAAACTTTTTGATCTCCTACTCCGGGATTGATTAATAACAATTTTCTATCAGCAGCGACGGCGATGATTGATAAAGCTGAATTAGGACACCAACTAATGGAACGTACAACTCCACCAGCAGGGATTGTCTTAAGACAACGACCTGTTGATATTTCCCAAACTAAAAAAAAAAAAAAATATTATTGTACTTGAAGGCAGAAATTAAGACTCTGGATGTTCATAGAATACCGAGAAGTTTCGGATCAAATTTATTGTCTCATCATAAGTCGTTGATTCTTAAATAGCCTAGAGTTAGGTAAAGTTAAACGGGGCGATTTATATTCATCACCACTATTTGCACAAATGGTAGTACAAGAAAATTAAATGTATCGACCCCATCTTACTTTTGGTTTTAAACTAAGATTACTAACTCTGGGCTATTAAGAATCAACGACAGGCGTGCTTTTGGTTTTAAAATCCAGTTCAAAAGAACCTATTCTATTGTTCCATAAATCAATCCGACGGGATAAAAAATTTTATTAGGGATGGCTGAAGAAAAGATCTATTGAGAAACTATGGAAATTTACTTCTTTTGAATGTCGATTGTAAGGTGCTTTTATTAATATATTTAAAAAAATTATAGTTTCGAACCGAAAATGACAATGGATTCATCGTTTTGAAGTTTTTTTTTTTTATAAAAAAGAAAATACAGTACATATTAAGTATAAAAGCGCCTTCCAACGAGTGTTGTATGTAAGTAAACTTTAATAGTTAAACAAAAGTTTTTGTTATTAATATATTATAATATGAATTATTACTTTTCACTGTCATATCTTCTGATCCAGAAGCAATAAATTGACCAGAAGATTCAACCGTAAGAGTCCGGACCATTTCTGTATGACCTTTATATTCAATAGCTTGAACTGTAGGAAATGGCTGAAGATCTTTAGGGCTAGGTAATTTCGGAACAAGATCTTCGGGTTCAATTGTAAGCTAAAAAAAAAAAAAATATTAAAAAAAATGAAAATGATTTGAAATCAAGAGTATTTTTTCTAATCCCACACGTAGTCTCTGACACTAACCGTTCTGAAACCTTTGTTGTAGGGTTTTCAAAACAGGATATGACCTATCATTGAGATATACATGTATTGTATGCATATATGGCGTTTCTCTACTAATTGCAAACTGGCCCATACATTAATTTCCCAAGCATATTTTTGTTAAATATTAAGAAGAAAATTACGTACAATGAACGGCATTAAAAAATGAAATGTGAATCTTCTAAAGGGGCCCTTACACGATCATTCAGATTATCAGTCTGAGTGAATCAGTCCGATCGTCAGTATTTTCTTCATTCAAGTATAATTTTACACATATCATTGAGATATCCAGTCAGAATCAAGTTCTTTTTAGCTCATTCGACTGAGGGAAGCCACTAATTTTTCTTCTTAACTAAACTAACTTAATTCCCTGCCACTAAGTATCAATGAAAAACAAAAAGAAAACGGCCATCAGTCCTTCAGTCTTGCCCATACACGTTCAATCAAAACGCCAATCGGCTCAAATATTGACAGTATGATTGATCGTGTAAAGGCCCCTTAAAAGCCTTCGCATTATCCTTTTATTTTGTGAGTTTTGGTCCAGTGGATGCTTGAGGATTTGTTTACATCAAATAAATATTTTTATTTAATGAAATTTGAAATATAATAGATGTGGCATATGGCAGGTTAGAAACAGAAAGAAACAGTCCCATTAGGCTGAACGCACACCGAACGAGCAAAAACGTTTTCGAACAAAACGTTTTTGCCTAAAATTGTTTTTTCAATGCTTTTCTCTGGGTCAACGCACACCGAAGAGACAAAACCCAATCGGACATGATTCGACATTATCGAACAAAATGTTTTGTCCAAAAACTGCCTACTGGAAGCAAAATAATTTTTTTTTTTATAATTTTTAAAAACAGTCACACTTTTTTCCCATTCACACACACATACACACTCGGCAACTCAGGCCATATAAGACTAAACGATACTCATTATTTGTTAATTTACATATTGGGGTCCAGGCATTCTTATTTATTTATTTGGTATCCAAATGGCTCTGGAAGCAAAATGCTGGATGGCAAAACATTTTGCTCGTTCGGTGTGCGTTGGCATCGAGCAAAACGTTTTGCTCGTGGATAAAACAATTTGATCGAAAACGTTTTTGCTCGATCGGTGTACGTTCAGCCTTACTGAATAATAAGTATTAGTAAAGGTCCCTTAAATTCAGGGGCGTATATAGTAATTTTTTCGAGGAAGGGGGGGGGAACTAACCCCCCCCCCCATACACTAAAATATTTTTAAAATATCGGATATACCTCAGCCCCGAGAGGCCCGGGCCTTCCTCTCAAAGACAAATTTAAGTTAAATTTTTTTTTTTTTTATTCCAAATTTTTCCGTTTTCACCTGAGCCCCGAGGGGCCCGACCCTCTCAAAGAAAAAAGTTTTATTAAAAAATTGTTTATATATTAATATATTTCATTTTTTTTATTTCTTTTATTTATGCGACGCACTTTAAAAAATATATATATATAGATATTTTCTTTATATCCGTATATATGTATATAGATTTGAAACCCGGCCCCCTCGCCTCCCTCCTCCTCTTATATATATAACTCTGCAAAGGGAACGAACTTCACACTGAATTGCGTTCCATTTCACGATCTAACGACCGCGCCGATGCATAGTGTGATGTCTGTGCAATTTTCAAATTGTAACAGGGGTCTGTTCAAAAAATTTTATGACAATAAAAAAATTAAAATTCTTATAGTTTAATTTTGATATATATGCTACTATCTTATGCCACCTTGATATTGACTAATCCTATATTGGAAATCATCCTTTCTTCAAGAATCCACAAACTCTTATAAAATCTATAAAAATTCCAAGCTCTGGACTGGATTAAATCCTTAGTCGAACATTAAGGAGTCATGTCCCCAATTCTTTAGCATAATTTATAATAAAAAAAGTCAATACAAACCCTATTTTTAAATGCTCGAGGACATAAATAAAGATCCAGACAGCGATTAAATCTTTCACTAATATATCGATCATAAGCAGGAACTTTTCTAAGGCAATCATATTTCTGAGGTAAGAAATGCAATTTTCTTTGCCAGGGCGTGTCTTTTAGTTTTTCCCATTCTTTCATTTCTCGTTCGTCCAAAAGATATTCCGGAGGAGGATTATAAGACTCAGCGTGTCCAGGAAGATGCCTTTTAGGTGCTGGAATATGATTATGAATACGTCTCATTGGCTCAGCTTGATCATCGGTTGCCCAAAGCATATAAAATCTAAAAAATAAAAATAATTTATTTTAAGACATCAAAAAAGATGCGTTATCTTACAGTAAATTTAGTAAGGAATCGTCTGGTATAAATAATTTATTTAAAAAACGCCTACATCACCGTTAAATATGAACGTAAAAGTAACATAAGTGTATATACCTCTATGGAAAATAAAAACAATTTTTGCTGTTTACTGAAAAAACGGTTTGACGGATTTATCCTGTTTTGAAACTAGACGACTCATATATTGTACATAAATTCCCACAATTTGACAACCCTACATTTGACTCAATGCACTAGCATTTGAGTTCATACTCTCGAAAATGGACTGAGGATGGCGTTATTTAATTAAAGCCGAGAATGTCTCACTACTTTTGAGATTCATTTCGTAGAGGCTTATTTCCTGGCACTTATTATTATTTAGTAATTGTATGTTTTTATGATTAGAAAAAGTGTGAGAATTAAAAAAAAGGTTTATTTACTTAGGTCCTTTGGGCTTTTCTTTCGGTTTGATCCAACCCTTTTTAATAGCATGGACAATTTGAGAAACTTTTTTCTTTTCCACTAAACTTGGAATAAATGAACGTTTATGTTCCGGAAATTTTCTTAGAGGTGTTTCCATTACTTCAGAAGAAAACCAGTCAACCCATGGCTAAAATGAAAATATATAAAGATATATCAATATATATATATATATATAATAAATAATTTATAAATATGCTAGTTTCAGAAGCTAGAGGGAAAGAAAACAGTAAAAGTTTTTAGGAACAGCCCTATACAAAATTTTTGAAAATATTTGAACTGATTTAACGACTGGCCATCTTAAGTTCAGGAGATAGATCAGTGGCGGTCCTTTGTTTACTCGTGAAACCAACACTTGAATATTCGCCCTCCTTCCCTCACCCAATGCAATTATTTATATCACCGACAAAGCATCACCAATGAACTAGACCCTGAACTGAAGATGACCATGTAATATAGTATGAATAATGAAATTCCTAAAATCTTGCTGTTTTCTTTCGAAATCTTATATTTATTTATAAATATAAATTCATACAGCATATTCATCATATTCGGGATCTGGTAGTTTATGTCGCTGTAATCGTTCAATGAGATCCAAATCAGCATCACACATGATAACATCTTGTCCTGTTTGGGGATCCTTAACAGTTCGCCTGAAAAAGAAAAATTTTAGTGTATCATATATATAAAAAAAAAAATTAATACGGCCTAAAATTTAAATTAAAAGTTTAATTGTTCTGAAAGGGTAAATTTAAAAACATATTGTTAATTAATAAGAATCTAGTTGTATATATAAATCATCAAGATGAGATGGGTGACTGTTTTCAGATCAGAATTTTTTGAAAGAAGAGAAAATAAATTATTAACCAACTTAATGTTATAAAAATAGAAATTAAAATCATACCAAAAATCAGGGTCTTCCATTCTCTTAAGAAATTGATCGAGTTCGTCGCCGACCGGTGGTTTTATAATTCTTTTTCCTTCCCAATCATATCCAATATGTTTATATTCATTATACCATTGTTTAGGCACGTTCCCTACAGTATTTCTAATGTCCTCTTCATCAGACGTATCCCCTTCAGCGTATTCGTTATATGAACTCGTATTCCCATTTGTTGCAATTGCCTGACCAGAAACTGAAGGAATAACTAAATTTTCTTTTTTTATTTTTTGAGATTTTTTTAATCTATTCTTATTTTTAGTATTTATTTTTTTATTTGATTGATCATTTTCACTTTGAGTTCCTCCACCAGAATCTTCTCCAATTGATTTGTCATCAACTTCACTTTCACTCTCTTTTTCTAATTCGTTCTCTAACTCTTCATCAAGGTCTTCATTTTCTTCATCATTGTCATTTTCTTCGTTATCACTTTCATCGTCATCGTCATCTTCCACTTCTTCTTCATCATCTTCTTCCGCAATTTCTCCCTCATAGCCTTCTTCAAAGTCACTGTCTGAGTAGTATTGGTCATCATCAGTGGAGTCACCTTCGATATCATTATCAACAGAATTTAAAAGACCATTTGTCTAAAAAAGAATAAAAATTAACATTTATTAAATTTGAATAACTTAATTTAAATAGTAGAATAAGTTGAAATATTTTATGAGTATATTTGTTGGTGAGACAAAATTCCCAAAAAATAAACATACTCACAAAATAATATTAAATATATCTGACTAGTCAAGTCCAGATTGGGATTTACTCGATGTTTCGGCTCTTATTTTAGAGCCATTTTCAAGAGAGAAAGGGAGTTAGGAGTTTGGTGGATGCCTCAAAGGTTTGGATTTGTCTCTGAGAGTGGAGGAAGGTTGGTTGTGTGTAATCGTGTTAGTGTTCGGTTTAGATTGACTACAGGGAGGATGGAGGATCTGCCTACTCCCCATGTCGAGGTGTTGGTGGATACTTTTGGGTTTGTCTCTGAGATCTGGATTAAGTTTGGTTGTGTGTAATTGTATTTGTGTTCGGTATATATATAGACAGTATATTCTGGAAAGCTTCCGCGACTGGGTGTGTGAGTGAAGATAAATTTTCTAGGATTGAGTCGCGTCAGTTGTTGTAATTTACTCCACGTCTTGGTTCTTCTTTTGGAGACATTTTAAAGATTGTAGAATCAGGAAGTAATGGTGGAGGTGGATTGCTTTCGGGGTCTAAAACTCTTGAAAATGGCTCTAAAAGGAGAGCTGAAACTTTTGTCGAAGTCTTTGGGAACAATATATATATATATATATATATGTTCTGGAAGGTTTCCGCGACCGGATGTATGCGAAGATAAGTTTTCTCGGGTTGTGTCGGTGTGATGTTGAGATTTACTCGACGTTTCGGCTCTCCTTTTGGAGCCATTTTCAAGAGTATGGAATTAGGGGGAATTGTTGGGGTGGTTTGTTTACGGGGTCGCAGTCTTGCTGGTCCCCAGGTCAATTTGGATGCCTCAGAGGCTTGGTTTGGTCTCTGAGAGAGGAGGAAGGTTGAGTGTGTGTAATTGCGTTTGTGTTCGGTTTGGGTTGACTACGGGGCCTCAGTCTGCCTCCCCAAGTCGATGTGTTATTGGTTTGGTTTGGTAACACATCGACTTGGGGAGGCAGACTGAGCCCCGTAGTCAACCCAAACCGAACACAAACGCAATTACACACACTCAACCTTCCTCCTGCTCTCAGAGACCAAACCAACCTCTGAGGCATCCAAATTGACCTGGGGACCAGCAAGACTGCGACCCCGTAAACAAACCACCCCAACAATTCCCCCTAATTCCATACTCTTGAAAATGGCTCCAAAAGGAGAGCCGAAACGTCGAGTAAATCTCAACATCACACGCGACACAACCCGAGAAAACTTATCTTCGCATATATATATATATATACAGACCAACAGATGGTGTCTCTGAATGAGTCAAAATAAATTGAGTTCTAGGTGATAAATAAAAAAAAATTTAAATTTCATAATTTTTCTATTATGAAATTTACAAATTTTGATGTTTTGTAGATCCTTATCAAGTCAAAACTAAAGAGTAATTTGCTGTACCTCAAAGAATCCTTTGATTAAAATAAATGAAGAAATGAGTAAAAATGTTTTACAAATAACCCAAGACAAACGATAACTCAATAATAATACTACTCTGTACATAAATATTTTTAATTTTCTATTATTATTACTTGACCAGCTTTAATTCTTAACAATTATTAAAATTACTAGAATTAAATTTTATAATACCTGTTTATACATTTCAATTTGATTGATTGAAATAATAAAAATTGATTAAATAATGTTTAAAAAAAAATAAAGAAAAAATTATAAAAATTAAATCATTATTAATATTTAAATTTTATAAATTAAATAGGATTAATAAGAAATAAAATACTAACCTCTTCAGGTTCTGGGTCTGGAATACTTTCTTTTTCCTTTCCCTGATTAGATTTTAATTTTCTCTTTAATGATGCCATTTAAATAATTTTAATAAATAATTTCACAATAATTATTAAATTTTAACTAATTTTTATAACAGGCATGCCTTCTCACACGTGTTTTTGTTTTACAGAAAAAAAACCATCAAGATGGGACAAAATAAAACGTTTTTCAAATTAGACTGCGCGTCTAACGGACTTTTCTGAAACTAACTGGACGCGCGAAACATGTGACTGGTTCAAGCAATATTTAACGATGGAGGAAGGGAGGAAAAGGGAGAATTATATTTACACAATATATTAACCGCGTGGAAGGTGAGGGCCACTTCTATTTATTGTATTTGATTTAATATTTTCAAGCAAAAGGGCCAAATTCTTAGACAAATATCCTCCATACATATTCTGTATGGCGAAGCTTCCCTGGAGGTCGTTTTACTTTCTCTTACCTATATTAAATTTAGAGAGTATTGGATTCATATCCAAAATTCGGTGTCGAGATTTTGATTGATATTCAGGTTTTGAGGGACCCTGAGTCCAAAAAAGTGGTTTTTGCAACATGGTCTGTCTGTCTGTGTGTCTGACCGCGAATAAAATATCTCAAAAATGAAAAGGGCTTGAAGGTTGAAATTTTATATTTAAGTTAGGTACCCCCAATGGGGCGTGATACGGAGCTTTTGAACAAAATCGGCCAAAGAGTACTAGTACTTTACTGCTTTTTTTGATTTTCTCAAAATTTGCTCCAACAGCAGTACTTCTGTTCTTTGCATGTCAGTCTCTTTCCTTTTATATTTTCAACAGGCGTCAGACCGTGCGACGGGCCGGCCTGTTCTATTCATTCCCGGTCCCAAAAACCCATGAACCACCGACCCCGCACCACGGGATTTAGGCGAAGAAAGAAGAAGAAGCATAGTAAGTAGTACAACTTAAATTTTAATAATGCATATGAAAAATGGAATTAGGTATATGAAATAGATTTAATAAATTGAAAAATATATAGAAGTAAATATATATATTTAATAAAATTATACTTTAAAATACAAATATAATTTTTTATAACACATTTTTTTACCTATGCTTTGGACCATAATGACGAATGCCGTCAATAACTTCACTCCTAGTGTAAATTGTAAGCAGTTTAGTCACATCCATTGTTGGAGTGGTCATTCGGCTAAAAAACAAAGAAAATTTAAGTCAAAATCAAATTAATGAAAAGAAATTTAACTGACAAATGAATTATTTAATCATCATATAGAAATTCGATTATTCTGATCTCAGTTATCCAGAACCTATGAAAGCTGCGGATTTTATGGGTCAAAAGTGTCTCTCTTTAAAGTAATCCCAACGTCAACTGAACTGATAATTTTTTAATCTTTACTACCTTGTCAGCATTCTGCTAAACAAACATGTACAATTTTGAGTGGCAATGAGTTGCCTCTAAAGAAGTGCTGACAGGACTAGACTGAAAACACATTTAGGCCTGGGAAATGTCGGTGACGTAGGCCCATAATATTAAATTTAAGAAAAAAAAATTACAAAAAGTACATTAGTTATTTAAAACCTTAAATATATTTGAGGTATTCCCGGTAATCCGGTCAGCCAGTCCAGTACTGTGCTGATATTTAATTATAAGGACCGTCGGCCAAAAAATAAATACTTTTGCGTATTATCCGTTTATTTGTAAATATTTCGACCTCAGTGATATGGAATCATCTTCAGAAGATAATACGCAAAAGTATTTATTTTTTGGCAGACGGTCCTTATAATTAAATTGATCATCCTTACGGCCATCTACAAACAACAACAACAACAACTGATATGTCTGCGAAATATAAGGAATAATAAACTCATTATTTTGTAATTTTTCTTTCTCTTGCCAATCAACGATCATCTCCACACAAGGGCGTCCGCAGGATTTTATGCAGGGGGGGGGGGGGCATGTCACTTCCAGATAAGTTAAAAAAACGTACTTTGATATTAATAATGTTATATATACATCTCTTAGTATTTAAAGGTTTCTCACCGCGGCAAGGTGGAAGTGTACTGAGAAAGGTTTTTTTGTATTTTTTTTTTGTTTTATACATTTTTTGTATCATTTTAATTTTCCAGGGCGGGGGGGGGGGGGGGGGGGGGCAAGTGCCTGGTTGCCCCCCCCCTGTGGACGCCCATGTCTCCACATTAATACCAGCGCTTTGGAATAAATACTGAGGTATATTTAATGAAAGCGATAACATGATTAGGAATACCAAGATATCAAGTAGCCAGAAATATCTTTTCAAAGCTCAGTGATATGTTTTTTATTACCTCAAATAAGGTGTAATTTGATCCAAAGTCCATTTTTCACGGGCTTGAAAAAGAGCTTGAAGTCGCTCATTAAGATCTTCTGATAACTCTGTTTCAGGAAAATAACGCATGGCCGGTGGTATTGATTTCATATCACGAAAGGCTAATCCTTTAAGTTGATCTTCATCGGTTTTCATACCTAAAAAATAATAAATAATTTTTATATGAATTAGAATCTATAAAAATTAAACAAAATAGAAGGATAGTATCCAAGATTTATCATATAAATGTATCAGGCCCATAGCCAGCGGGGGGGGGGGGGGGTGTGGAATATTGGGAGGTTCAACCCCCCTCAAAAAAAAAAAAAAATCTCGAAAATTTGTAAATAAAGAGAAATATATAGAAATAAACAACCCAAAATTTTAAATACTGTTAGCCCCTGAAAAATATTCTGGCTACGGCCTTATATTTATTTAGTGTATATATTAGCTTTGTTTTAAACAAATTAGCTGGTGGTTTTCAAATACACCCTTTGTAAATAAGCCAATAAATATTAATATAAAGAAATTTGCAAGTTTTGGATTTAACACTCCCCATTCATAAAGGCGCACAAAATCATCTTGCAAATTTCTCTTTTTATTAGTGTTTGAATTATGAGACCTTTTCACTAATCTGAACTGACATATTCTGTAATAACTCATAAAGGAATGTTTTTGGAAAAATTTAACTAGGATTACAGACGATTCAAAAAAGCCTGAAATTCAGATGCTAGTCCATTTAAACTTAACATGATCAGTTGGATGTGAAATTTGAAGGATAATTTTCTTTTCATGAAGTGTGAAAAATTTTAAGCCGCTTAATAGCCTTATTAAAAAAAGAGTTAAATCAGGGCAGGTTTAGCCAAATAAAAAGCCTTTTTGTGCTTTTCGACTCCGGAGACGTTTCGAGATGTATTTAATGTCTCATCATCCGTGTTGAAATATAGCATAAAGTGGTCAGTAATTTTTATATGTACATATGCTCTACAATTAATGAGCACCTTTATGCTATATTTGGATAAGGATTGATGATGAGACATTAAATATATCTCGAAACGTCTCCAGAGTCGAGAAGCAGATAAAGGCTTTCTATTTGGATGAACCTGCTCTGATTTAAATCAAATATACTCACAACCACCAAATTCCATTTAATTAAAATAAATAGTTAAATAAAAAGTTAAATATCAAGTCAAATTCGATGTACCTTCAGGAACACTGTTTTGCCAGGCATCAAAAAAATCCTTAAGATTGAATCTTGTAGATGGTTTCAGAAGCACATGGCCAAAAAATCTACATATTGCATATTCATTTAATTCATAGAGACCTGATTCTAAAACAAAAAGAAAATTAATAACTAAAGAAAATAGTTATGGTGACTTATGAACTATAAAAACACATTGAAAATATTTTATTTAACAATTAGTGAGTTTTTTTGGTGGGCCAAAGTCCCATTTTCCCCGGGAATCATCAAAATCTCGTCGAATTTTTTCATTACAATATATTAAAAACTAAATAAGTTATATGTTGACAATAAAAATCTGATGTGAAAGAAAACACATTGAACAATTCAATAACCGAAGGGAATGAAAAATTGTGCAATGTGCGGTCAGTCACACCAGATCTTAAACAATATCTTGGTTACTAAGGTTTTAAAATGCGCAAAAAATAATAATTTAAAATTATTTAGTAATGGAATATTTACCTACAGGTTGAGTATACCAATCAAAACATTCAGATAGAATTTGCGATGGAATAAGCTCAGATAAAGTTTCAACAACTTCACCTTTAGGTATCTCATTATATCGCCAGGAGTTTTCTTCGACTAAATTCAATATTCGTGTTAATACTTCAAAATGGTAGTCATGATCTAACATCCTTAAAAATCCTTAAATAAATAAAGTGTAAGCTATTAAAATAATATCATATATATATGGGCGCATACTTCAAGCACAATTCAGAGCAACTCAACGAAAAAGAAATAAAATTTGATATGAATGAGCAGGTAACACTTTCCTTTGTGCTACAAGCCTATATACCAAAATCCGATAAGCATGGACAAAATGAAGGAATTATAAAGCCTCTAGGTAACCAAATAAATATATGGGGCTTTTGGTGGACAAAACATTTTGTTCGAAAACGTTTTTGCTCCTTCGGTGTGCGTTGAAATCGAGCAAAACATTTTGCTCCTGGACAAAACATTTTGATCGAAAACGTTTTTGCTCGATTGGTGTGCGTTCAGACTTATTGTCTTGACCAGCACTATTAGACCATGAAAGTGTAGTTTATTATGCCTAATTTATTTAGGAGTATAGATAGATGTACAATTAATTTTTTTCTTCATGTGATTATTTCATTGTTTTGTTTTCATAAAAAAAAAAGATGAAAATTTATATTGAACATTTTCTATTATTTAACCACGAATGTTTACTCTAAAAATTGTTAATATTTTTTTAAAAATCAATAAAATAATCATGTAACTAAGTGATATCACCTAGTTTGTTTTATTTCTTTGCAGGGACGTCATTTGGGGGAGAGCAGGGGGGAGGGATTTGCCCCTCGCCCCTTAAGGTTTTGAAAGAAAATAATAAATTCTTAGCTTAGCCCCTAAATTCAACTAAACTCACACTCTCTTTTTAAATAAGTATAGAAGATAGTATAGATAATAATATAGAGGTATATATATGTTTATATGTATATAAATTAAGTAGCACTGGAAGTAAAAAAATGTTGCCCTCCCCCAAGCAAAAACGAAAACGGCGTCACTGTTTCCTTGAGTTTTTTCTCTGTAATATTGCTAGAAGTACGTGCCAATTTGAGAATTCAAATAATTGCCTCTAAATAAACTGGAATGCTCACCAATCAAATCTTTTGAAAGAAGATACTCTTATCTAAAATGTATCATTCCCTTAAAAAGAATAAGATTCAAAAAAAAAATTTCAAATCTTCTTGCAGAGATGGCTATTTGATATATAATTGTTTGAATAAATGATGATTTTTACCGAAAAAGACTAACTTTAAGCACGATGTAACTATAGGCGTAAGAATTCCAGTTTAGTTAGAGCTCGATGATTATATACATTTCTATTGACCCTTATAGTTAACGATGGATAATTTCTTAAATTCCCGCTGAATATCTTGATCGCTTGCTTGTATATGCACTCTAAGAGTGTTGAAATTATATAATGGGACATTAGATGAGAGAAGATCAGCCTCATATTCTTTTCCTTTATATATACTCGGTTTTAAAAGTTTGATGATTTTTTTTGTTCTCGGTTGACATAAACATGTTTCATATAATGTATCATAAGTTCCAACTACCTAAAAATAAAATTTAATTATATAAAAAGTGTAATTAAAAAACAATCAATTATTAATTTCAGTTGATTTTGTCACAAATGTTGTCAATGTCAAATTGATGAATTTTGAGAAAATCAACAAACTGAAAAAGTGCATCAGTAAAGTACTAGTACTCTTTGGCCGATTTTGTTCAAAAGCTTCGTGTTACGTCCCAGGAGGTACCTAACATAAATATAAAATTTCAACCTCTTTCCGTTCTTGAGATATTTAGTTCACAGACAGACAGACCATGTTGCGAAAACTACTTTTTTGGATTCAGGAGCACGCTAACCTCGTATCCAAGCCCCGAGGGCTCCTTTCTCTTTATATAGAGCCTTATGGAGGGCGCCGGATTCGGCCGCAAAAGAGACTAATTCAAATTTTAGAAAAGAAATGCACTTAAAAAAAAAAAATTTACAGGAAAATATTTGGTAACAGTTAAAGAAGAAATAAAACAAAGGTAAGGATTGCTAAATATATAAATTAAGGTCTTGTTAATTATTCAACATTTAATTCTCCGCGGCTTAAACTAAGAAATTTTTCCATATAGACTATATAAATATGCTGAATTTATATATATACATAAACGAAATGGGAAAAATGTATGTATGTATGTGTATGTTCTATAGAAATCTACAATTTTCAATGAATTCATTTGAAATTAAGTACACATATAGTACATGGATCAGGGAGTAACGTATGAATCTCTTAAATATTTTGGAAAATTAATTATAATCAAATTTTACAATATGGAAACACAAAATCTACAAGTTGGCTTGGAAATTAGAGAGCGTCCTTTGTGCTCAAAGAGCCAGCTTTCCAGGTATACGAACAGGGCTGTGGGAGGAGATACGGAGCAGTTGAAAAAAGAAGAGAGCACGCATACGACTGGCCCTTTAAACAGTTATAAATAGACCCTTTTACTTGGGCGGTACCCTCGCCTAAACTCAAGATCCTTCCATAACATCTTAACACTTGCATTGCCACAAGAAATATCCCAAAATGGCAATAAACTTGCCTGCCGGAGGTGGGCAATTGCTCGTCTCCGGCGAGGAAGGGAGTCCAGGGGCGCAGCCCCTGGATAGGAGGAAAGCCCGCTTTGCGACGAATATACTATATAAATGTTGATTATTTTTGTTCATACTTCTCTTTTTAAAACACTTGAATCTTTGGTGTCAACAATTTTTGATGGAGTAGATAATTCTGGTAGCAAGAGTATTGAGTTGAAATTAACTGATTCTTTTAATTCGTAGGTCTTTTCTGCTGTGCATATCACAGCATAATCCTCGGGATCTCCGCATATTACAAGTCTAAAAAAATTAAAATATAATTTCAAATTAGAAAAGATTCTTAAAGGTCAAAAAATGTGTATTGATTGTCAGAGAAATGGAAGAACTATCTAGTGAGGATATCTTTGTTATAAATTTGGGGAATTAAAGAGGTCTTTCAGGTTAATTTCTTTTAATATGCCTTCCGAAGTTGTTTCTCTCTTTTTTTTCTTTTTGGGAATTGGTTGAAGAAGATCCGAAAACACATGTTGATCAAGCAATCAGGATGAATAGGATTAAGAAGGTGAAGGAATTCACAGTTAAGGTCCTTCGTTGAAGTGAAATAATTTATCTTAATTGCAAACCTTTTCAAAATAGATTCAATTTTTATTTAAATTGAATTGCAAAAAAAATTATATATAAATCCAGATAGTTTCTAATTTTATTAAAGCCGGTTTTTTTTGTAAATAAAATTATCACAAATAAGAAAAATAAATATAACATACCTGGATCCTGGTTTGAAATTTTCTAATATTTCATTATCCAGTTGAAGGAGTTTATAATTATGATCAATTTTATCCGAAGCATAATAAATGACATCCACAGTTGAATGGAAATCTTCTTTATTTAATTTGGCGATGTCTAGAATCGTATCAATTTCCTCACGGGAACGTTCACTTCTAAAAAAAAGTAAAAACAATAATTATTTTTTTTTTTTTACTTTATATATATCTAAACAGTATTTTAAATACCCTTCAGGATCCATTCTTCCGTCAACTTTTATAAAAGTCATAAAAATATGAAATTGGTTTAAATTTGGACGACATTCTTTCCCCCACAGAGTATATTTTCCCTCCAACTTGCCTCAACTCGTTCAGTGCTGAACTAGCTCAAAGGATCACCTCGTTCAATATTTGCTCTTTAATGCGGCTCCTATTTTAAAAGTTAGTATTAAAAATCTGGTGTGATTGTCACACAGCACACAACTTTCTCATACCTTCGGTAATCGAAAGTTGTGTTTTGTGCTTGTCACACCAGATTTTTCGTGTCGACATATATTTAGTTCCCAACAGTACGGAACATTTGAATGCAGATGTAAATTTTTTTTTAATTTTAAAACATTCACACTTTTTTCTCATTCACACTCACACTCACATTCACACAGTCTTTTCGGCAACTCAGGCCATTCATCTGGTATCCAAATGGCTTAAATAAAATCATCGGACTGCCTGGGGTCCGAACCCGAGACGTTTGGAATAGGGGATAGGCACAGATGTAAAATTTATAAGTGTGGGAAAATATTTTTATTTTGACAAAGGGGGGGGAGGGTAAAGGATGTAATTAATTTTAATATAAAATTTTAAAAATTTTACTTCCGATTATTTTATTTAAGCCATTCGGATGCCAAATTGCTTAAATAAGAATGCCTGGACCCCCAATAGAAATTATTATAAGTTATTTACAAATAACGAGTATCGTTTAAAGTCTTATATGGCCTACGTTGCCGAAGACTGTGTGTATACCAGGGGCGTATATAGAATTTTTTTTCGAGGGGGGACCAGAACTCAAAAATTAAGTAGTAAGCATTTTGCTTAAAATCCGGTCACTACTTATTATTATCATCAATCCCCCCCCCGTATCACGTAACTCACACGCATGGGAGTAACTAGAGAATTTGGCTGGGGGGGGGGCATGGGACCAGCCATCCTCCGGAGGGCCTGGAAATAGGGCTGGACGGTAAACCGGTTTACCGGTAAAAACTTTTTACCGAAAACGCGGTAACGAACCTCTAATTCGGTAAAAACCGGTTTTTTTTCGAAAGTCGGTAAAAACCGATTTTTTCGGACGGGAAAAAATTTTGGTTCCGCGAAAAAAATGTTCCGCGGCGGCAAAAAATTTTGGTTCCGCGAAAAACAAAAATGTTCCGCGGCGGCAAACTTTGGTTCCGCGGGCGGCAAAAATTGGCGTCTAAAAAAAAGGTAAAATATTTTTTCGGACGGGAAAAAATTAAATTTTGGTTCGGTGAAAAAAAAATGTTCCGCGGCGGCAAACTCCGGTTCCGCGGGCGGCAAAAAATTGGCGTCTAAAAAAAGGTAAAATATTTTTTCGGACGGGAAAAAATTAAATTTTGGTTCGGTGAAAAAAAAATGTTCCGCGGCGGCAAACTTTGGTTCCGCGGGCGGTAAAAAATTTTTACCGACTTTCGAGAAAAACCGGTTTTTTTTCATTATCGAGGTCGGTAATGAAAATCCATTACCGTCCAGCCCTACCTGGAAAGCCCAATATTTTCTAAATTTTTGGGGGGCAGGGAACTTTCTGGGGGGGGGGTCACGAGTCTTCTGGGGGCCATGCCCCCTGCACCCCCTAGTTACGCCCATTCCTCTCCCTGCCCTAACGCGTTACCTAATATGTGGACAACCCCTAAGGTATTTATTTAAAATTTATATAATATTCGTTTATTTAATAAAAATTGGGAGTTCGGAGATTGCTAATAAAGAGAAATAAAAAAAAAAAAAAAACTGAAAATTTTATATACAGATAAAAAGGAAAATTTCAGAGAATATAGAACGATGATCCTTTTTACTATCATTTGATTGATTGAACGGATGGTTAGATTAAAGAAAAAATATATTCTTAATTATTAAATTTTAGTTCCATGTGAATATTCTCTAGGAAATTCTAAACTCATTACAAAAGATCCGATGCGAATTGGATGCGCGGTTTCCGAGTTATAGACGATTGATTTATAGAAGTTTTTATTCATTTCCAATATTAATTTATTTAGGCTGTTAGTTTGGCCAAAGGAGGGGAGAGTCGTGGGCGGCAGGTTCCCCCGCCACTCTGCTCTGATTGTTGTTGAGGAGAAAACACGCCAGGCGCCCTCCCCCTTCCCTTCTTTTCTAAGAATTCTTTCTCTTTTTAAAAATAATAATTTAACAGCTTTTAAGTTAATTTTTTTTTTTTGACATTTGGAAGAATTATAAAAATTGAACGATAAAAAAAAAAAATTAATTAAGCAGTCAGAGAATATTGCCAAATCAATGATAGTTATATATTTAGTTAGATGTAAAATCTTTTAATTCTTCATCATCACATGGTTGTTATATTTATTAGAACACAAGTGATATTTCCATCTTGTATTACTGTAGGGTAATTAGGCCTAAATATCAAAGTGTAAAATTTAATTTAGATGAAATGATATAATGATATGAGTACTTAAAACAATTTTCACAAAATATTACTGATGTACTTTTTAAAAGGACATCTAAATAATTGATTTATATGAATTTTAATCTAAAAAGATTTAAATTCTGTTACCATGGCAACCATTTCACCTATCTTTCATATGAAGAACAAGAGTAAAGTGGTCTTCAGAAGATTTCAACGGCAAAATGAGAATATACATTTCAAAGAGCATCTAAAAAATAATTGATTTTTATTAATTAAAAAAAAAAGAGGGAAATTTGAGAAAATCGGAAAAAAAACTGAAAAACTACATCAGTAAAGTACTAGTACTTTTTGGCCGATTTTGGTTAAAAGCTTATTTTCACGTCCTAGGAGGGTTCCTAACTTAAATATAAAATTTCAACTTCCTAGCTCAATTCCTTCATGCTTAAAATTGCACTGAACTAAAGGTCTAAAGGGATGGATTTTATTATTTAATATATTTATGAGAAATAAGCATCTCTTTGATTGAAGACAAAATATTTTGAAATTTTATTTTTTCTCAAAGGATTGAATTTTTTATAGATAAATATGCAGTCTTTTATTCTTTAGTTAAAAAAAGTTTCGAATAAAATTTTATAAAAGCATAAAAAGATGAAATCAATCAATTTGGCAATTATTTCAAATGATGGGAGAGCATCAATTTGTTTTTTCTAATTCGATCGGCGCCCAGAGTGCAGCCAGGGAGCCTCGCTTAACTCTTGTCTAGGCTTTTCTTCACGCGCAGATTCGCTTTTCAAAAAGTCGCTATATCTCTCTTATTTTTCGTTGGATTTGTGGAAAAATGCAAAACTGGTCTTTTCAAACAATTATAAAGCCATAGACATTTTTTTTATTTAACTACGACCACATAAAATCGGGGTTTATTAATAATAGCCTTTTACATCTTCAAATTTTAACTGCCTCTTTCATTTTCTAATTATCCTAATTTATTGTTTTTTAATTAAATAAACACATTTAGGCCTTGATATTCATTGAATAACTTAGTATATAAAATATTCAGGCAAAAACAGTGAAATTTTAGT
Source organism: Euborellia annulipes (assembly GCA_023213315.1). Classification (NCBI taxonomy): domain Eukaryota; kingdom Metazoa; phylum Arthropoda; class Insecta; order Dermaptera; family Anisolabididae; genus Euborellia; species Euborellia annulipes. The sequence goes on from JAKCPI010000986.1 coordinate 74,087, forward strand.
CTCAAAACGTTCTGAAAATGATTAAAAATCGATTTTCCAAATTTATTTTGACATATTAATTTTTACTTTCACTTAAAATTCAAAAATCAATTATTTTTTTGATGCTCTTCTCATTTTGCTTTCAAAATTGTTTGAAGACCACCATGGGCGTATCTAGAGAATTTGGCTGGGGGGGGAGGGGCATGGGACCAGCTTTCCTCCGGTGGGCCTGGAAAGCCCCCTATTTTTCTTTTCTTGGGGCAAGGAGCTTTCAGGGGGGGGGGGGCAGGCCACCGGCACCCCTAGTTACGCCCATGCTCACGCTCAAAAAATTGAAATGTCAAAAAATCCTACTTTGTTTATTTTTAAAATATTAAAATTGAAAAAGTCAGATTAGTTGTAATAAACCGGATTCAAATAAAATAACACCCACATATATAATTAATATATCATGAAGATTATATTTATATAATTATATATATATAATTATATAAATTTGTAGGAAATAAGTTTCCCGCCTAAAACTAACATGTTCCATTTTGTTAAGGTTATAATTAAATATTTAATAAAAATATTTTATTCATTGAATAATTAATTTTAATAAAAACATTATATTTTAAAATAAAAAACTAATTGTATTTATTAGGATAAGGCCGGAAAGATTTAAAAAAGAAATCTTTTATATTAAAAAAGAATAAATATGTCATTTTTGTTTTTTCCCATCTATAGGCATGTTAAACACTTAGGAAAGATCCAACATCAAATTCCGAGAACTTTTAATTTTATTAATAAAAAATTATTTGGAAATTCTCACTTGAGTTCTACAAGTGAATTATCATCAATCGATTGTGAAGAAATGGATTTCAAGAGAAGCGATCTTATTTGGATTGACCTCGAGGTAGTAATATTTTTTTATATCACTTCATAATGATTGATTAATATCTTTTACGTTATTAGTGCAATTTTTATTAATTATTTAGGTCAATTTTTTTTAAATGCATTCACTAGAATGATAATCTTAAAGGTTATTTACAAGACCAAGCTTTTAACAGTTTCCCCCTTCGAAGATTTAAGATTTTTACAAACGTATTTAGGCTTTAACACATCATATGTTTTTAACTTAAAATATTGTTTAATAGATTGTAAATCAATTTTAATGAAATTGAAAAGCTAATCAATTTTCATCTTCTTGCACCTTGCCCTTTTTCAAGAAGCTGAGAAGCTGCAATGATTGATCTCATTTTATCTAACAATTCATAATTATTTTATACCTTTTTACACTCTCTAATTCTTTGAATTCATGGCCATTTATTAAAATGTGTGTTGCCAATGTTCTCTTTATGTGATGCGAATGTCAACTTGCATTTACCATATCCGATTTTTTAAATTTTTGCTGAAACACTTAAACAATAAATGAAAGGAGCAGGGTAATTAGTCTCCACAAAATAAAACTCTCTACAGGAAACAGTTTCAGCTTTAATTAAATAAAGCCATCACCAGTCCAATTATTGAGCTGAAAACATTAATTAAACAGTAAGAAAAATAAAATTTTTTAAATATTTACAAGCAATATATACATAGAGTATGAACTCAAATGACAGAGCATCGAGTAAAATTGTGGAGTAGTCAGTTTATCATTTATAATACAAAAATCATTTGTCCAAAATACAATGCAATGCTATCAGTTTATAAACGATGATTCAAGTTTAAGTCACAAAATTGATTTGATTCAGGAAATATATTTTTTCTTATCACTTTGGATATCTTCTATTTATATAATTCTCTAATGACCGTCTGTCTGTCACCCTCTATTTGGGCAACTTCCCGTTGGAATTTTGAAACGAAATTTTATATGCTTAAAGAGGACCTTCTAGTGATTATTTTGGTCTCGAAATTCCTACAACTTTTTGAGTTATTAAATCCCAAAGTTACGTTTTCTCCCATAGGAAATTTATAGAGAAATATTTATGTATTCTATGAATGTAAACAAATCCTCAAACAGGCACTGGATTGGAATAGTAATAAAAATTTTCTTTTTACTTTCTCTTATCTCTATATATGTTGATACAGGGGCGTATATAAGGGGGGGCCGAGGGGGCCCGGGCCCCCCCGAAATTTCCCAAACACATATACATATATAGGGATATACAGACGTCAGTGCAACAAATTTTTCCACAGGATGGAAAACTTTGGTTCCGCAAAAGAAAAAATGTTCCTCAAAAATTTGGTGTGAAAAAAATTTAGTTTCTTAAAACAAAAATTTTCCTCAGAAAAATTTTTGAGTTCGGGCCCCCGAAAAAATTTCTATATACGCCACTGTGTTGATTTATAGAGAGAGTATTGGATCCATGTCAAAAATTCGATGTGGAGATTTTAATGGGTATACACTATACGTTTTGAGGTCCCCTGAATCAAAAAAGTGGTTTTCGCGATATGGTCTGTCTGTCTGTCTGTGTGTGTGTGTGCTCAACTTAAAGCATGAAGGAATTGAGCTAGTAGGTTTATATTTAAGCTTGAAACCCACCCATGGCGTGGAAATAAGCTTTTGATCAAAATCGGCCAAAAAGTACTTTACTGATGTAGTTGTTCAGTTTTTTTTTCGATTTTCTCAAACGATTTTGATTAAAATTCAAAAATTAATAATTTTTTTAGATACTCTTTAAAATGTATATACGATCCGCGCAGACGGGCCAGAGCCAGGTGAAGGGGGCCCAGAGGGGTGAAATTAAATGTGTTATGCACCTGTAAGAAGGGTGAATTGGGGGACTGATATGGTATGCAAAATTCTTTTGTGTATATATTAAAAGGCGATAATCCAACAAATCAAGCAAATGCCATAAAGTCAATGACAATCAATTGACACTAGAAAATAATTATAGTGTAGTATTTAAGTGTCAACACATTGTCATTGACTTACAATCAATGGAATTGCTTGATTTGTTATATTATCGGCTTTTAATCTTTTCTAAGAGTTCAATGCATAACACATTTAATTTAAATATCCAATGTGAAAAGAAAAAATCTTTTCTGAATCAAAACAATTTTGGGGCAAATTTGGCGCATTATATATAAGCTGATAACATTGCATTTTATTTTGTACAAATAATTTATCTATAATAAATACTCACCAACTCCGACTACTCTACAATTTGACGCGATGCTCTGGCGTCATTTGAGTTTATATATATATATATATTGTTTGTAAATATTTCAAAATTTTCATTTTTATTCTTCTTACTGAATAATGCTTTCAGCTCAATAATTGGACTGAAGTTGGCCTTATTTAATTAAAGCCCCGAAACTGTTTCCTGTACAGAGTTTTTCATGGAGACTAATTGCCCGGCTGCCTTTCATCTACTGTTTAAATATAAGTCTGTTTAAATATAACAGTCACTTTATTTCTAGTGTCAATATTACAATTAAAAATTATTAGGATTATTTAAAAAACAGGCATAAAAATGTGAGATTGCAATACTACAGATAAAATTTAAGTTTTAGTCTAACAATCCTAATTGTAAACATTCTATTTTTCATATTCTTAAGATTATATTGGCCCACGGGGCTTGGAGTAGTTGGTAGCGTGTCTACCTTCTATACCGAACGTCGCGGGTTCGGATCCCAGGCAGTCCGATAATTTTATTTAAGGCATTTGGATACCAAATGACTTAAATAAAAATGCCTGGACCCCCAATATGTATAATAATCATTAACGGATATCGTTTAAAGTCTTAAATGACCTAAGTTGCCGAAAAGACTGTGTGAATGTGAGCGTGAATGAGAAAAAAGTGTGAATGTTTAAAAAAAAAAAAAAAAAAAATTATATTTTAAAGGATTATTGTTTTAGATGACTGGTTTGGATCTTGATTCTTGTTATATCCTCGAAGTGGCCTGCATTATCACTGATAGTAATCTTAAAATCAAAGCAACTGCACCTACTTTGGTAATCCATCAATCTGATCATGTTTTAAATAATATGAATGATTGGTGTATGGAACATCACGAACAAGTAAGTGAACCTCAACCATTTTTCTTTGACTCTAAATATGTGAAAGCAATCTAATAATATTTTTTTTTTATATATAAATATTCCGCTCATGTTTGAAAAACAGTTTTTGGAAATGAATGATTCAAAGAAACACATTTTATTTATTTTTGTTAATAATTAATTTCTTGTTTCAGTCGGGTTTAATTGAAGCTTCGAGGCAAAGCAAAATTACTATTGAAAAAGCCGAAACGCAATTATTATCATTTCTAGAACAATATGTTCCAAAAGGTAATCATATCATTTTCTCAAATTCGTTCAAGTTAGAAAAATTAGTTCAATTAAAATATTTAATTTAATCATTCTAAAAAATGTTAGCTTTGCTTCTGAGAGCAACTTCAGACTAGGTTGCTTTCAGCTGAGGCCACATCAGCTAACAAACCGTATGAGACCTTTTTAATCATTCCAGCCAAGCGACAAGTCAATCCCGAAAGTCGACAGGTGTTCCTTCATTTGAAACGCGCCTTATGAAATAAATACACCGTAAACTCAGATTGCTTGAGCCCCAAAAGAAAAAGTGTTTCAATCGTCATAAATCAGATTTTCACATTCTAGGCATTGGTACTTAGCAGAAAAACACCGAACTCTGTTCTTTTTATATCTTGCTTAATATTTTGTAGTTATAGGTGGTTACTCGTCAAGGATTTTTCCTGTTTTCCAGGAGGTTTGGAGATTTAAATCAACGATGAGGTTGAATAATAAATTTTATTTAGGTCAACTGTGTACATTTGTTCAGTTTCGACATAAGCCATCCTCAGGGCTTGTCAAATATTTAAAATTAAAAATAGATATCATTAAATTATAATACATTTGTGACAATTGACTAATGACGTTACCTGGCAATAAAATGTCTCATATTTTGTCAAAGTTCTTAACATAAGTTTATTACACATCTATTGCACGCATATATATATATATATATGCATACGTCTCACCTACTGGTACTGGTTCGATGTCATTTAACTGAAATCAGATTTTTATATAAAAATGTGTTTAAATTTTATTTTTATTACAAGAGATCACATGAAAGTCCATACATATACATGCATACTCACATTTAACTCACGAGTAACCACCTATAACTACAAAATATTATTATATAATCTCGTCTTCTCTCAGTTTTAAATTATCTTTGTTAAATTGATGGCGATTGAAACACTTTTTCATTTTGAGCTCAACTAATAATTTAGAAATGTTTAAATATTTTTTTATTTTGCCACATTTTTAATTTAAGCTAAAATAACATAAAACTTCAAAAAATATCTTTTGCTTTTATTGAAATAAATTTGCGACGAATTCTTATTTTCTTTACACCTGGAAAGATGATTGTATCCAGAGACTCTTCATTGACTATATAGAGATCTTCCTCAAATCCTCAAATCCTCAAGCAAGCTCTGGATTGGAATATAGGATCTTTCCACAATAGCCCTCAGGCAACTCTACGAGGAGAGGGAGTTGCTGTGACATCCCCGTCCTGTGGAAGGGACGTAAAGAAGGTTCCCTCTCAGTGATGCATTCTTCGAAAGGAGTAGGCTACACGCCGGTGCTGAGGGAGTCCCTCCTCAAACTAGGACATCCTCCATAGCATAGAAGAGGTTGGATAAAAGGAGCCGGTTGGAACCAGAAATAAGGATTAGTTCACTAGCTAGAGACGAGAGCAGGAGGAGGAGCTAGAGATAGGAAATGATGTAACTTCACGGGGTGCCGGTAGATGGCTACGGCCAGAGGCCGGTTGGGTTTAAGGTGTGTGTCTCCGTACACGTAAGCACCTCGGGTAAATAAACGGGGATCCCGATAGGAATTTCAAAATAAATAAATAATAATAAACGCAAAAATATTTTATGAAATTTTTTAGGTCCTAATTTATATTCGTAATTTCAACTATTTTTAATTTGCCCTCTAGGCTGCTGAGGCCTTTTAGGTATATATAGGTCTATATGTATATATTGTTTATATTTAATATAGGTGGGATGTACGCGACCGGAGGTTTTTGTTCTTATTCGCAACGATTGTGGTGACTGTTGCCCTTCTCTGTTACCAGGCCCCCGGCTTAATAAGACTCTAGTAGCCATCCATGTAGACTTTCATATTTCTAAAACTTTTCTTTATATGCGAACAATGATAGGAGGAGGCAGCCAGGAAGAGGTAGGTATCTCTACATCAATGAAACTCCCAAATTTTTACGACGTTTCTGTCCAAATTTATTGGATTCATCATCAGGTATCGGGAGCTGTCATGTGAATGTACAATATATATATATATTTCATCATATGCTGATGTAGACTTGTTGAAATTTTAAAAATATAAATCTTACTATTCAGCAAATCTCAGGGCATAGATGTATTGATATAATAATAAATATTATATATTTTTTAATGGAAACTTTCATGGTTCAAACCTAGAAAATTTCCAATAAAGATTTTAATTTTCTTTTATAAAAACAATGAAATAATCACAAATAGAAAACGCTTGGGTTGGATTTGATATTGTCTCTTACTGTACATTCACATATGACATCTTTCGGATACCTGATGAAGGTCGAATAAATTTGGACCGATAAACGTCGTAAAAATTTGGGAGTTTCATTGGTGTAGGGACACTTCTTGACTGCCTCCTCCTACGTTGGCACGTCAATCACAGTGACGCGCTCAAGAAATATATTTTTTTATATTAATACTTATTATAAAAAAACATTTTCTTTAATTCTTTTTTAATAAAAAATACGATTAGTATTCATTTGAGAGAATTTCCTGAGTTTAATTTTTTTTTTAAATTTGTTCTAGGAGGTTGTCCTCTGGCTGGAAATAGTGTTCATTATGATAAGGAATTTATTAAAAAATATATGCCTAAAATTAACAATTATTTCCACTACAGAATAGTGGATGTGTCAACTATTAAAGAACTTTGCAGGTAAAATATTTTTTTTTATTTAAATAATAAACACAGATGTATTAAGAATAGGAATCTAAAGTGGAATGCTTATGTCTAGACTTTCTAATTATGAAGCACTTATGTTGAGGCAGAGGTGTAGGACATTTTTGTCCTTATCAAGACATTATGCTCAAACATGGGCGTACCCAGCGAGGGGCAGGGGGGCAGTTGCCCCCCCCCCCCTAGAAGCAACGATGCAAGTGATGAAACGAAACAAAATTGGTGGATGGCGACGGGGAATGATTCTTTTTGTTAGGACTCGGGGGTTTTTAGGCCTTTAATTCGAAGGCCTTTAATTCTCTATATAAAAAATAGCTATGTCACAATCTGGACGACCATGATCTGCGCCCCCCCCCTGGACGACCATGATCTGACCATGCCCCCCCCCCCCCTAGAATTGAACCTGGGTACGCCCATGTGCTCAAAGGTAAAATAAACATACAAGGGCTTGAAAGACAAGGACAAAGATACTCTAGGTTTGGCGTTGAATCTTACGTGAGCATTCCAATTATTTAGTTAAAGTTAATTTGGTGAAAGCATAAAAAATTTAGCACTGAATTATTTGTTTATACAAACTACAGTAAGTTTTTTTTTTTAAACACTCACACCAGGGTCGGATCTAGGGGAGGGCAGTCATCTATATTAAAATCTATATTGTAATTATCCTTTACGTTTGAACCATAAAGGTTTCTTTTTTTTTTTTATGACGGAAACTGCCAAAGTGTATATATATATATATATATATATATATATGATTTTGAAGGTTTACTTTTGATAAAATTGTTCTGTTATTCGGAACACAAAATAAATATTAACATTTATTTTCAGAAAATTTATTAATTATGTCAGTCGCCTGCCTTAATAAATTTTCTGAAAATAAATGTTAATATTTATTTTATGTTTCGAATAACAGAACAATTTTATCAAAAGTAAACCTTCAAAATCATATATATATATATATACATAAAGGTTTCAACTAAAAATTTGTCTCTTTTTATTTAAACAATGAACTATTGATATTTACATGGGCAAACCCATGTGGTATACTGCGTCAAAGTTACTAAAACTCTACTAACCCTGTTATCTGTTCATTTCCGCGATAAAGGCCCACCTAATCATGAAATAAGAGAACCAAAATGAGATGATAAATTAATTTTTACTTTTTTAGGCGATGGAACCCTAAGCTTTATCGGAAAACACCTTCGAAGAAACTTAATCATCGGGCCTTAGATGATATATTAGAGAGTATAGAAGAATTGAAATTTTATCAAAAAAATTTTTTCCAATCTTCAATATAATCTAAATCTTCTATGAAAAATAAGCGAAAAGAATTCCCGATAATTAATTAATAATTAAGTTATTACTTATTTATTAAACTTTCCATTTTTTTTTAAAGGTATATTATTTAAAATTGTCTATACTATAAAGTATTTTGTAACTTTATTTTTTCTTATAATTATTATTCTTAGTATTTATGTATATTCCTAAAAAATATATACCCGGTAATAATTATAATAAAAATATTTTTTAATTGAAACATTTATTTTTTAATATTTGTGTTTTATTATACAAATGTACAATATATATATAGATTTCCTTAAAATAATCGCTTTAGTATAGAGGGTTGTTTTTGTTCCATTTTTTTGAGATGCGGCGTAATTTTCTTATCATTAACTGGTTGATTATCATTTTTTTTAGCTAATAAACAGCATTTTTCCCCTTTGGATAATTCTTCGCGGATTTTTTGATAGGGTTTTGAAACAGTTGTAATGGATTGTGAAAAAAAACCAGGGGCCTCAGGCAATATTTTGTCCAATTCTTCAGTAACATAATCCAAATAATCATTCATTTCGACTCTTTTAGAAGAACGTACTCTACATAAAACAGCTGCCGGATTGGATTTGCCAAAAGTGACCTTATGCTCTAATTGATCATCATAATTTCCAACAGATGTTGATTCGTTTTTCATTATCATTACCATACTTTCATATTCGTCTTCTAAAACGGCTGTTGATTCATTCTTTTTAACTACAGGTGAAGAAGGTTTTTTCTTCAAAATAGCTCGCTTAACTCCTGAAACTCTCTCCATATATGGTAAATTATTTATAACATGAATAGGTACTTTTTTGATATTTTTTTCTTTCATTTCTTGTTTATTTGAATCCTGTGTTATAGTTGTTGTTTCTGCAACCGGACTTATTTTAGAAACTTCTTCTTTATTCGGTGTTGGAGAATTTGAAATATTTTTAGTTTCTGGATCTTCAATAATTGAAGAACGATATATATTTTTTTTCCCTGATCTCTTTTTATTATTATTATTATTATTATTATTAGTCCTTCTATTAAATAATTCTTTTATGCGTTCAACAAGAGACTTGTTATCCTTTTGCGAATCAAACTTGATCTCATTTCCAAAATTAGTTGAGAGTTCGTTTAATAGAGCTTTGGCTTTTTCATCCGTTTCATTTTCTAATAATTTATCTAATTCTTTCTGAACATTTGGTGTCTCATCTGGTAAATTCTTTGAGTAATTTTTTAAAAACATTTCTAATTTAGTTTCTAAACATTTAAATTCTTCTGGTGATAAATTTAAAACACTATTTTCATCATTTACTTTTTTTAAGGAAATCTCATTTTTATTGGCTAATAAACTTTCTACATTATCACTAGCATGTGTATCTGTAGAAAATCCTTTAGAAAAGTCTTTTTGAAAACCTCTTTTCAGACGAGGTCCAAAATCTTTTACTGGCGATGTGGACCATTTTTTATTTAATATAAAATCTTTTTTATCTTTAATCTCAATTATGGGTAAGATTTTAAGATGATTTAATTCATTTGTTACCTTTGGTTCCACTTCTTCTGCTAAACCGAAGAAGGACCAAACAAAATCAACAAGTCCACCGCATAAAGACTTAGGCTCACTAATGGAAGATGTCGAGCTCATCTGATTTGCATTTGAGTGCGTTGATTTCTTCGAAATACAGCCACCTGTGGATTGCATTTCTATTATTATTTTCTTTTCAAATAAACTTTAACATTATTATTATTAAAACTAGATTAACAAGGATCAGGATCACAATCGTCTTTTGCTGGAGGAAGTCTACATCTGTGACAATCTGGTTTCTCTTTCTTTGGAGGACTTAATGGTTTACAAAATCCTTCAAGTTTGGGCCTGGGAGGAGTAGGAGGTCGTTGTTGTGGTAACCCCTCACATAAACGTGGACGCTTCTTTTTTGGGGGACAACAAAGTTTCTTACAAAAATTTGGTTCAGGTAAACACCTTTTATCAGGCTTACAAGGAGGAGGTAAGAAAGGTGCTAAGGGTCTTAGACACTTTTCCTTTGGCGGAAGAGGATTACAAAAACCTGGTAAATATTGATTACAACGAACTTCAAGGGGAGGAGGAAGAGTTGGAGTACAAACCCTTTTAGGACGATGACATTTTTTTAAAGGACAATTAAATCTTTTAAGTACTGGGTCAGGTTCAGGTGGACAGAAACATTTAAGATGACATTGAGGACAAGAAATGGGTTTTGGTTTACAGGGGAGATCGAGCGGCTTACAAAAACCAGGTAATTTAGGTTCTTTACATTCTTCAACAACTTCAGGCAAACCACCACACCATGTTTGTCTAATTTTTTTAGGAGGACAAAGAGGTTTGCAAAACGCCGGATCGGGAAGTTTCTTTTTAAAAACTTTTTTTTCTGGAGGTAACGGTGGGCAAACGAAAACTACTTTTGGTTTACAAATCGTTGGGATAGGATTACAAAAATTGGGTTCTGGAAGATTTGGACAATATTTTGGAGGTGCTTTTGGTAGCCTATAAATCGATAAAGCTGGTTTTTTGCAAACTTGTTTCTTTGGCAATGGATCACAGAAACCTGGCAAATACTTTTGACAAGGCGGGTCGATTGGTGGGGGAAGAAAAGGTTTTAATTCGATTTTAGGTGGACAAGGAGGAGTTAATTTTTTACAAAACCCGGGCAAAATTGGATCAGGACACGGTATTTTAAATTCAGGTAAAACACATTTTTTACATGGAACACATTTTGGTCTACAAGGAGGAGTTAACGGTCTACAAAAACTTGGGAATGATTCAGGTGGACAATCACTATCACTAGGAGGACAATTAGGTGGCTTACTCGCACAATGGCTGAAATTCCTTCTCGGAGGGCAAAACATTGGAATTGGAGTCAGCAGGCCGGATGAACATTTTTTTTTATTAGAATGACACTCTGATACATAACAATCATGTCTTCTTAGATCTTTCTTTTTTCTTGTTTCACAAAATCTACAATAACCCTCAGGTTCTATTTTTTCGGGTACCCTTGGTATTCTTTTAGTAACTGTTCTAGGTTTACCATCACGACATATTAATCTCATTCGTTTATTTCTCCTTGGTTCGCACATATGACAATGACTTTGGCGCGGCATTTTATAATGTCCTTTCAAATGGTTATGCCTTTGTTTATGTCCATGATGTCCATGTCCATGCCCATGATGATGTCCATGATGATGCCCATGTCCATGATCATGTCCATGTCCATGCTCATGATGATGTCCATGTCCATGTCCATGCTTATGATCATGTCCATGTCCATGCCCATGCTTATGATCATGTCCATGTCCATGGGAATCATCACAACCATGGTCATGTCCATGGGAATGATGAGAAGACATATGCCTTATTCCAATATTATTCTGAAATTTATTCTCTGGATTTAATAAAGCATTCGTTGGTGTTAATAATACATTATCACAAGACTGACATTTTTTATGACCTTTGCCGTCGCCTTTACCTTTACTTTTATCGCACGCTGGAGGTTTCTTCGTTGCTGGTTTAAAGAAACCTTTATCTTTACTCTTTTTACTTTTGGGGCATTTGAACTTTTTGCTCTTTTTACTATCACAATCATGAACCTTGACTTTTTTACAAGGATCATCACATGAACTTTTTGAACATAGAGTTCTTGAGACATTTGAATTGATTTGTTGATTGCGAAATAATGTAAATAATCCCGTTAAATATTGCATCATTTTTTTCTTTTTCGGTTCATTCTCTGACGATACAACTAATGAATGAGGACTGGTTATATACATTAAATCACCTACTGAATTTTCTGCAAAATTATTATTTATTACAGATGGAAACGGAGATTTTAAGCCAATATTATATTCTTCTTTCCAAACTTCAATATCGCTCTTAGGAATGAACTCTTCTTCTGGGTATGTATAAGCCTCATTATAGCAAGCTTTTAATTCTTCTCTGATAGCTTTTTCTTTTGGACTCAATATCACTGGTTCCGCTGGCATATTTCGATCATGTTTAATTAAGGATCGATTCGTTGATATACGTCCCTCTACTATATCTTGAAATTCTTTTAAAGGAATTCGGACCCTTTCGGTATAAATACGATTTTGGTATGATGTTGTATTACTAGAAACACGTTCAAAAGCCTGATAAAGTCTAGAATCAATTTCAGCGACTTTGCATAAAGATTTATATCGATCAAGGGGTGTAATAAATTCTCTATTAATACTTGTAGATAAATCTTCTAAAGGTTTTGGTGATTCATTCATTTGAAGATAACGTGGCATGGACGAACTCCAATTGGATAAATTGGAGCCATTTTTTATAAACATGGCTGGTACGCCATCATGAGAGGATTGTTTCTCAAATCGCCTATGGTATGGATGAAGTTGTTTCTCTTGTAGTTCTAATAACCTAGTTTCTACACCTTCAGTGAAAGAATCTAATTGAGGTTTAATACTTTTAGTAACGGGTTTCTTCTTTGATCGAAGAAAATTAAGCCATTCTGACAATTGATTTGGAAACGAATAATTTTCAGAGTTTACTTCTGTTTTAATTTCGTCCTCATTGGGAAGAGATTTTTCAGGCTTTGAAGTTTGTATCAATGAAGCGATAGCGTCTCGATTATTTATTTCCGATGATAGAGGGTCCTTAATGGGGCTAATTGATTCAGGAATTTTTGTCTCCACCTAAAATTAAATGATATTTGTTAGGTTTTTATAAAATTACTTATTAAATAAAAAAAAAAAATTAAAATAATTTATTAGCTGGTACAACTATAATAAAATTTAGCCTAGTTATAATCTACACGGTGTCACGTAAACAATTCATAACATTATAGAATGGTGTTCTGGTCATATCGTTTAAAGAATTTAGTGCATTAACTTCTCCCCGAATCAATGAGCAAAATCAGTTTTAAAAACTAGACATTTTTTTCATCTATAATAATGTTTCTATTGAAAATCGGGCATCTTTAAATGGTATCAGTGATATCAACATTTATGAAATATTATTATTTATAATAAATAGCAAAAACAAAAAAGTGGTTGAGTTAGTGGCTGTAGATATTGCAATGTTGGGTAGCGAGGATGCAGCCAAAGAGGTTTTGGACCAATGAAAAACACCAATTCCAATAAGAGACGTTTCGGCGAAAATTTTATTTATTTTGCCATGAAAATTCCTGAACGACTGAAGATGGCAAAATAAAATTTTCGCCGAAACGTCTCTTATTGGAATTGGTGTTTTTCATTGGTCCAAAACCTCTTTGGCTGCATCCTCGCTACCCAACATTGTAAAAACAAAAAAGATTTATAATAAATAATATATAATAATATAAAAAATAGATGGGGGGGGGGGGAGGGGGGGGGAAAAAAAAAAAAGGGGGGCTGTCCACATCAAGTAGCAAATCGATTTAGGTGAACTGAGAGAAAAAAAAGCTAATAAATAAAAATATCATAAGGAAGGTAGATCTGCAGCCAAGAGAATAAAAAACTATTTTAATTTCTTTTGGTCGACATTTCGCCAAATCGCGTCCTTCTTCGAGACTAAAGATTGTTTAAAATCACACATAGATGTTGTTATGGAATATATAAAATATTTGAACAATAAAAAAGTCATCTTTTTCAATATTGTTCAAATATTTTATATATTCCACAACAACATCTATATGTGATTTTTAACAATCTTTGGTCCCGAACCCGCGATTGGCGTCCGAAACTTCGACCAAAAGAAATTAATATAGTTTTTATTCTCCTGGCTGCAGATCTATCTTAATTAAGATTAATATATAACTGCCATTTTACACTTTTATAAAAAAAATATAAACACGCGTAACCACATCGTGCGGCAGACCAAACATGGATATATTAAACGTCAACTTTTTTATTTAACATATTAAAAACAAATATTGTATTTGTATAATCTGTGTTCTGGAAACCCTCGTGATGAGAGTCTCCTTAAAACTAGTCTCACAGTCAAGTAGAATGGAATATGAAGAAGAAGGAATGCATTGAGACCGACTACTTTGAGGGACCCGCTTTTTTGGACTTAGAAGGCCTCAAAACGTGTATTTCTATCAAAATCTCGACATTGAATTTTTGACATAAATACAATTTTCTTTCTATATATTAATGCTCGTTGACAACTGTAAGCAGCCACATTTTTTTTTATATTGAGCTGAATTGTAGATTATCGCAAAATTGCCAACACTTGGATCGGTAATTTAAATAATTGATCGAAAATTAAAACAATTGTTCTCCCTGGCTATCTGTCCTTGTCATTGAGCTGTGACGTGTGAAAAGCTGAACCTCTGAATCGCCGTCCTTTCCCAACACGGAAAATAATAATAAGAAAGGGGAAAAAAAAGGTAAAGTACATATAAATATATTGATAGATAAGGGAATGTAATACCGTATATAAATCAATATTTTTTAGAAATTTAAAATGTGTATTCTCATTTTGCCTCAAAATATAAGTATAAAAACCACTTTATCTATAAGGAAAATAACACCCTCGATGACCCCGCAATGCTGGGAGGGGGGCGGTAGGCCAAGGGGCGGCGAACCCGGGCGCATGAAAAATATATAAAGAAATTTAAAAAATAAAATGTACTAAACACATTATCATCAAAATAAATTTACACTAAAAAATATTTCATTAAGATTTCTTAAAACTTTTAACAAATTTTAACCTGGAAGCTCTATTCGTTCTTGACCTATATATATTTTTCCATTTTTTTTTTTTTGAATCAGTGATATTAAAAAGGTGTATTCACAATCTCGATATAAAATTTTTGACATACAGGGTATATACAGTATCTTAACGGGGTTGGGGAATAATAAACCAGCTGTTTTATCACTTCACCTGACGTCCCCTTTATTTAGCAAATATTTCGACGCGCATAACACGCATCATTTTCAGTGGCGCGAGGATCTAAAAAGTGGGCTTAGTCCAATTGTATTAAATGTCTTAGGGGCATTATACATGTTTATGAGGTGCCTTCTCTAAGCTGATGACAGCTTTCTGTCCAAAGCAGAATTTAATTACACTGAAACAGAATTAAATTCTGCTTTGGTCATAGACAAGGTCATCAGCTTAGAGAAGGCACCTCATAAACATGTATAACGCATTTAATACAATTGGACTAAGACCACCTTTTACCATCCTCGTGCCACTGAAGATGATGCGTGTTATGCGCGTCTAAATATTTGCTAAATAAAGGACGTCAGGTGAAGTGATATAACTGCTGGTTTATTTTTTTCCAACCCCATTATTCTACTCATCCCAGCCTTCTATTAATCTACAGTACTTTATATATATATATATATATGTTCTGGAAGGTTTCCGCGACCGGATGTATGCAAAGATAAGTTTTCTCGGGTTAAGTCGCGTGGGGTGTTAATATATAGAGTTGTTATATTGGAATATTTATCCAGACGTATCCAGAATTGAGAGTTTTTATTTAATATAGAGGCTCTAAAATTGGCTGCCAACTCCTCTGTCCTGTATCAACTGATATCTACAGTAGGAACCGACCGAATATTCGGTTTCGGTTACGGTTTCGGCCAAAAATCATGGTTTCGGCCAAAAAGTGGCTGAAAAAATGGGATGAGACTCGCATGCAAAAAAAAAAAAAGCTCAAATAATTTGCACTTGAGGGAGAAAAAAATTTTAGTCTCCCTAAAAAAAAGGTAAAATGATTTTCACGGGAGAGAAAAAAAAATTCAAAAAAAAAAAGGTAAAATGAAAAAAAATTTTTATAGGAAATGCAAGTTTCGGTTTCGGTTACGGTTTCGGCCGAAACTAAGGTTGAGGCCGAATATTCGGTTTCGGCTGAAAATCTTGTTTCGGTCGGACCCTAATCTACAGCCACTTTAATCTTATATCAATATTTTCTAATCTTTGCGGTGTGAACTCTAAATATTCTCTTGTCCGAAATTCCTATCCATCGATAAAATTATTAAGTTTAGATTTCTTGTACAAAAAAAAAACTAAACATCATACAAGAAAACTTAATTTGACCTCTTAACTCCCTCCCTTAATCAAAGATCGAAAGGCTATAATATAACTCACAGCAGCGAAAACTAAAAAAAAAGGCGAAAAAATCTGTCAACTTTCCCTCAACCTATCTAAACAAATTTCGTTCTGATCTATGAGTGAGTTAGATATAATTTTAATATCTCCACTATAAATTTAATCAACGTCGGATACAAAGAGCTGTAAGGCAAAAGATGACCCTCTATATAAAATAAAACTCCAATAATTTGAGAATTAACTGATCTTAATTAACAGATAAAGTCAGAAAACTTTATTTATCTATATAGCCTTATTTGTACCTAGACCAAATAAACACATTTTAGCCAATATATAAAGTTTCGTAAGATCTGAATATTGAGCCGAAAGGGAATTAGAAAAAAGGAACCCAACGGGACCAAAAAATGTATTTGCCGTTTTGCTACTCATTAAGGAGATCCCTCAGGTTTGGACGGAACCACAAAAAAAAACGTGAATGCTATGCATTTCCATAGATATTTGCAAATAAGTATTGGAAAGACAGAACATGTTCGGTTCAGCGAAGCGAATCTTTTATACATGCGATGTTCGATCCGTGTTTTAACTCAATGTTTAGATATGTGAAAGCTTTAGTTTAAAAATAAACAAAACCAATTCAAAAGACAGTATATATATATATATATATATATATATATATAAATGGAATGGAAAAGAATAAGTACAGGTGCAGCAAATGAAGAGAGCCTTTGGATGCCAAATGCCGAAAAAGGAGACGTTTCGGACAAAATTTATTTGTCCATCTTCAGTCCTCGTTGGCTTATAAATTAATTAGGCACAAAGTTGTCATTGTTGTTTTGGCACGAATTTGTGCGCATGTATATTTTTTTATAAAAATAGGCGAGTGTCAAAGCTCAAACAGACAGAACGCGAAATTCGCGACGCTCAGGCTACGCGCGTATTTCGCGGCGAAAGGCGTTTTTGCTAAGCCACACAGGAAGCGTAATCTGGGCTTACGATCCGGTATTGTGTATATGTTTCAACAACCTTTATTTAATGAATTTATAAATATTTTATAAATAAAGTATTATATTACGAAAGAAATAGAATATCATTGCAAAATTAGATTTTATTTAAATCTTATTTTATTAATGATAACTTTGATTAAATATTTTTCGAGGCTTGTAAATTAGAATAAGATAATACTATTTAATTACCTCGATTCGGACTTTTTACTAATCATAGATTGGCTGCCAACAAAAAACATATTTATTACAGTCTTATTAAATATAGACTATAATATAACTTTAATATTATTTACTTTTATTTAGTTAGAGGCGAAAAAACAAGTGTTTTTAGCTCTATAAGTTTTTTTATTTCATTACTCATCTTGATTATTTCGCCTGTTCGTGCGAAAGAGTTGTAAATTTGTACAACTCGAAAAAAGCTGTCGCGCGAAAGAGAGCGTTTACGCCGCGTAAGTTCGCCCCCTATGTGACGGGGATGATACAGTCTTGCCTTATACAACATTTCGCGCCCTTTCGCGGCGTTGAAAAAACGCCAAGCGACGCGAATTTCGCGTTCTGTCTGTTTGAGCCTTCAATGTAGATTATCTTATAGACACTCACGAAACATTGACACTCGCCTATTTTTATAAAAAAATATACATGCGCACAAATTCGTGCCAAAACAACAATGACAACTTTGTGCCTAATTAATTTATAAGCCAACGAGGACTGAAGATGGACAAATAAATTTTGTCCGAAACGTCTCCTTTTTCGGCATTTGGCATCCAAAGGCTCTCTTCATTTGCTGCACCTGTACTTATTCTTTTCCATTCCATAACATCAACAGCAACTTCTCTTCGAATTATCTTTATATATATAATTCTTCTGTACGTGTGTATGTGACTGAACTCCTCCTAAACGACTGAACCGATTTTGATGAAATTTTCTGTGTATGTTTGTGAGAATCCCGGACAGGTTTTGTTTCACAAATAACAATAAGTTAATGAGTAATTAACCGTTAAAATAAGAAAAAAATAAAAATTAGGAGAAATGGTTGCCATGGTAACAAAATATAAATATTTACCCATGTTTACGATTATTTTTATTTATTTACATTTTGAATTCTAAAATATCGGCGTAAATTTTTTGTCTGTGTACCGGGAGAGTCCCGGAAAGGATATTATTCACAAAAAATCTTAAAGTTCATGAATAATTAATTAACCGTTAAAATAATCTCTATATATAAAAATGAAAAGGGAAAATGTATGTACCGGTATGTATATAAGTAGGCGAGCAAGGGGGTCCAGGGGGCGCAGCCCCGGCTAGACGGAAGCCCCGCCGAAGGCGGGGCTTTGCGTCTAGTATATATATATATAAAATTTTGTACTTTGAGACAGTACAAGTTAATAATACTAAATTCTGAGAAGAAATTCGAAGGCTGAGTGGTAATTAACTGGATTAGGTAGGTGCAGGTAGCCAGCAAAGAATAAAAAACTTTATTTAAATATCGTCGACGTTTCGGGAACGCATCGTCCCATCTTCAGGACCTACGATCATCAAAAAATACAATCAATCTTTACAATGCAATCAAGTTTTTTGTTCTTTATTGGCTGCTTACATCTACTTAATTCTGTTATACTAAATTCTATTGAAAGTTTACTATGTCTTCGGAATTAAAATTGAAATAAAAATTTTTGGATTTTTTATTAAATTCAGTCGTAGGCCTACCCTACTTAGAACTACATACACTTCGTTGCTTCCGAAGGCAGCTCTGAGTACGGACGAATCGGAATTTATCGCTCTCAGTCAAACAGCGAACGAATGCATATTCATAAAAAAAAACTGTTCAAAGAAATTGGCCAAGAATCTGTATTATATAATATATAAAAAATCTGGTGTGACTTGACGAACTGCACACAAATGCACAAACTTTTACCTTCTATAATTGAAAGTTGTGTTCTGTGCTTTTCACACCTGATTTTTTGTGTTGTGTTTTTTTAGTTTTCTCCAATATTTTAGAATTCAAGATGTAAAATTTATAAACATATGAAAATATTTAAATTTGATATCATGGCAACCATTTCTCCTATCTTCCATATGAAGTACAAGAGTTTTTGGAAATGAGTATATACATTTTAAAGAGAATCTAAAAAATTATTGATAAATGAATTTTAATCAAAATCGTTAGAGCCAATTGTGAGAAAATTGAAAAAACTGAAATAGTACACAAGGTTTAGTAAAGTACTAGCACTCTTTGACCGGTTTTGTTCCAAAGCTTATTTTGACGCCTCAGGTGGCTTCAAATTTAAATACTAAATTAAATATAAAATTTCAGCTCACTTCCTTCATTCTTTAAATTGAACACAAACACACACACACACAGAGACGGAACATTTTGAAGGACCCACTTTTTTTTTCCTATATTTAAATAAGGTTAATGAAGAAAATAAACCAGGGATTGCTTTCTACAGTAACATAATTTATTTAGCAAATATTTCCGATTGCATATCGCCAGGGATGGAGGGATGGGAAAAATCGTTTAAAAAGGATTAGCGATCCGTTAAACTCGGATTTAGAAAAAGGATCGCTATTCCGTTTCGCAAATCCAGATCCAGACTTGCGATTCGGAAAACTGATCCGATCAAGAAATCCGATCCAGCTTCTACTGGTAATTGACAAATGTCAATTGGGGCATTCCATGTCAAAAAAATTTCATCCAAATCTCAGATGGTGGGCTACATGGCTGGATGAATGGAATGAGCCAATAACGATAATGATCTGAAAGCCACGGGGCGCGTGTTCGGATCCCAGGCAGTCCGAATTTGTTTGAATCTGAATTTATTTGGATATCAAATTGTATAAATAAATATGCCTGGGCCCCCTAAATAAATCGTATCTAAAAATGTGTACCGTTAAAGCCTATATGCCAAAAAGACTAATTAAAAAAAAGCAAAAGATCCTTTGAAAAGGATTTCAAAAATCCAGGATTGCCGATTCTTCTATATGAATTAGAGATCCGATCCTAGATCCAGTGAGCAAAAATAATTTCAATCCAAAACCTTAAATCCACCTTTCTATTTGGATCGAAATCCAGATTCCTCCGAAAAAAAATTTCGATCCAGATCCGAAAATCATAGATAGGATAGGAATTGGATCTTCGGATTTAAATCTAAAAGGATCCTTGCCTATCGCATTCCATCTTCATCTCAGTCTCAAAGTATACAAATGTGGGGTGAGCTCGAAAATTATAAATTAATGAATGTATTGAGAAGCCATTCTATAGAGGCGTTAATAAAAAAATTTTATTTGCCTCCCCTTTTTCAAAGAATTTGCTAAAGCTACTTTAAAAAGAGTACATAATAATAAATCGTTTCAAATTTGCCATTTGCAATTTAGTAACAAAAAAAAAAAAAAAAATGATATATATATAATCTAATCAAAACAATTTAAATCAGAAAAACTTTAATGTTATTTTCTCAAATCTCGGTACCTGGCGCTTGACACACTAATGCGTAACATGGTCCATATATAATATATTGCATAAATAAAATTAAGAAATATGCTATTGGAATACAGTTAATATTTAATGTTAATATTGAATAAAATTTAATAAAAAAAAAAAAAAGAATGGGACCAGTGAGCTCCGGAAAACTGTAGAATTATTGTTGGGGAATGTGGGCCCTTCAACTACCAAGGCTAGGAGACCATATAACTGTAGAATGTCGTCGGTATATATGGGGAATTTTATCGAACTAGGTATTTTATTATTCACTAATCAAACCAAAAGAAAAGTACTGAATTTAGAAAGAAAAAATAAAAAAGAAAGATACAAAATACTAAGCACGGTCAACCCAAAAATATCCCTAAACAAAGCAAGTAGGACTGGAAAAAGTTAGAGATAAGAAATAACTAATGAATCATTCTTTGACTGGACCATCTTTGAAGACGTTTGGTTTTAAATTTAAAATACACCTTAGAAAATATATAACAACAATGACGTCACTTGTTTTTTTATATTTCTAATAAATATTATTGAAAAATATTATTTATCATTTAATTTAAGACAATAATTATTGTATAAAAAAGATTAGTTAATATATAAATTTAAATGTTTTTATAAACATATGTAATCTTATCTTTAAATTTATTAAAAGACCTAATTAGGAAAATCATGACAATTTTGATATTCAAATTTTGACAACTATAAATTGTAATATAATAAAATGAAGACGAAGAAAAACTTACATTTTGTTGATAAATTTTACTTAAAATTTTGACTCTGGTCCGAAACGTTGCCATTTTTTATTAGGTGAGTAACAATACTAAAAATAAATTTTTCTAAACACATAATTATCAATAAACCAAAGCTTGCACGATTCATTTGTAGAGAAGAATTTAGTACTCCAGGCGCCAACAAGTGAAGGTTTATAAATTAACAAGATAAATGAGTCTGGTTTAGAATTGTCAGAAAGTTTTCACTGTTTGCTAAAAGATAAGTTTTCTAGACAAATGTTAATTAACTATCGAAACTTCTTTTTTTTTTTTTTTTGTTCTAAATGCTTTTCTTATAAGAACAAAAAAAAAAAATTGGAAAACAAGGAAAAAGAATGTAAGTTATATCATATTTCTTTATTAACATATTATATTTATTTTTAAAATACTTATCAAAGCGTCACATATGGGCTTTTTTTTATTACAGTAGAGACTTGCTAATCCGGACTTCGTTACTCCGGCATGCCGGCTAATCCGGAATGTTGAAAAGTCACTTCTTCACAATATTGCAGCAAAAAAACGGGTAATTTAAGAAAACAAAGTGTCATTACAGATTTTTTCAAGAGATAAATAATACATTTTGCATAATATTAAATATTTAGGGTAATCCGGTATATTTTCAGAATCCGGAATAGCATCGGATTAGCATTAAAAATCGAATTCAAACAATTAAATATCAGAATCACACATTACTTGATTGTATCTTCTTGACTATGAAAATAGCAAAAAATTTTAACAACAAAAAACTCATTTATCATCATATTGTTACATTAAATAGAATACGTAGTAGGACCTAACAACAACTATGTATACCAAAGGAGACTTAACTCTCTCCCACTAGAATAGTTCACTGAGGATGGGCGAATAAATTTTGCCCGAAACGTCTGGACATTCAAAGGGAATCGAGAGCGTTTTTATTTCTTGGCTGCCTGCATTTATATCCATCCTCAATACATTTCCAGCCATTAAACATTATTATAAATATCAGAAGTAACATGATCCATTAAAATA
Organism: Euborellia annulipes; assembly: GCA_023213315.1. Classification (NCBI taxonomy): domain Eukaryota; kingdom Metazoa; phylum Arthropoda; class Insecta; order Dermaptera; family Anisolabididae; genus Euborellia; species Euborellia annulipes. The sequence goes on from JAKCPI010000986.1 coordinate 96,648, forward strand.
ATTAGGCGATAAGGGTGAAGTTCAAATTAATAACTGCCAATTTTATGTAAAAATCAGGCAAAGTTTTTGCATATATATGTGGAGATCCCTACTGAAATCCTTCACTAGAAAGAGGAGGCAAGAAGCTAAGCCGGATAAGCTGCGGATTATGGATCTGAAGTTTCAATACAACTCGGGTTCGAGTCCAGCTTGCCGTAAATAAATGAAGCAAGTCTCCTCTTAGAGGGAAAATCTCACCCCACATTGATGTGCCTTAAAAATGAGGATGACTCCGACTTGGTTAACTCAGGACTCAGGTGCCGAGAAGTGTAAGCTGCGTGTCTGGGAAGGATCAGTACCTCATAAAATCCATCCATCCCTCAATAGAAAATTACAGCCTTATCGATAATATATTAAAAGGGAAGGACTGGAGCTAAAGAAAGACATATGCAAATTTACTCTGTTTTAATGTTAATATTTTAGAGTAACATAATGTCATTTCACTTTCAATTACTAATGTATTTTATACAGATATATATATATATATATATATATATAAATGACGGTTTTCTAAATATAAGATGTTTATAATGGCACAGCCACAACCTCAAAAAGCAACTATAAGATGTTTATACTGACCATTTAGGATTCAAATCAAGGATAGTTCCGAAATTAAAATAATCTGTTTATCCACGAAAGCGGAGCTAGTACTAGGGGCAAATCAGGGACGAATGTTCACCCCTTAGTTAATGGTATGATATATATTTTCTTTATTCATTCACATAGATGTAAAGAATTTCAATTGAAGAATAAATGAAATTCTTTTAAATTTGTTTGTAGATAAACAATGAAAAAAAAATTAGAAGAAGACCAGAAATTTTACATGGGAGGCGAAATACCAAACAACAATAAAAAATAAATATTTTAAAGAAATTTTCCCCTCCAGTCCCAGGCACCCAGGGCCTGAGGGATGGGAATGCACCATTCCTAAATTGATCCTTTCCAGGGGCCTTGTACCCGGAGAGTGATACGGGGAGCACAATAGGTCTATAAGGTCGCAGTGCAGAGAAGCCCCAGAACATCAAATTAATCAATCAATCAAGTGTGGGTCTCGCGACCCAGCATCGGGTCGTAGAAAAACTTTGCCGAGTCGCGAAAAAAATTTGTAACACTTTTTTTCATAAGGTAGGTCTCGAAAAATTTTAAAACCTCGTACCGGGCTGCGAAAAATTTTGGAAAACGCTGTCCTAAAATATTATGTCTTTACGGATAAAACTCTCCAAAAATCTTTGTCTTGTCTTAGATATTTTAACATATAGGCCCAGTGGTGTCATTTGGGGGAGCGGGAGGGGGGCATTTGCTCCCTCAAGGGCTCTGATTTTTATAAAATTTTATATCGACGCTCTCAGTAAAAAATTGTCTAACTCCACTTTTTTTCGAAAATCATTTTTTTGTATTTTCTGTTGAAGAATATCATTCTCCTTATGCCCTGAACTGAGTAAGAGCGTAATTCAAATTTTTCAGTTAAAAAAGTTGCCGCAAGAAAAGTGTTTAGCAGTGGCTCTAACAATGACAATGAAATGTTTTTTGGCTCTCCTGAAAAATAAACAAAAATGGAGTTAAACACTTTACTAATTAGAATGTCGATATTATTCTTTAAATAAAATATTTCAAAATATATCTACCAGAAAAAAATTTACCCCCCCCTCCAAGAAAAAGTTAAAATGATGCCACTATATAGGCCTATTAGACATCAGTTGGGTCAGGGAAAATATTTTTTTCAAAGTTCATATAATATAAAAAAAGACGGAAGAAAAACTACATAATAATTAATGTCAGAGGTGATATGTGGTTGGATCTTTATCTACTAGAGTCTGGTATTGATTATAGTTTATTAAGAAGCCACGCAATCAGAACAAGTTGTCTTAATTGTCGACTACTCTTCTATTTGGCCTCGCTTTTCTGTATCTAATTTGATTAGGCAATCTCGTCACATTAAAACGATTAGCGGGGACAGCGAAAGATAGATAAATAGGGACCAGAGAAAGAGGGTCCTAGATAAGAGAGGGTTTCTAGAAAGCAAGAGAGTTGATTGGTTCACGTAGACGTCTCCTCCACATACACACCCACATACACCACATTATGAACAAGCAAAGCCAGTCAGCCAGGCTCTCTGAAACTGAAATCCGACCATGTTGACTCTCCTGATGCTTGTCCGCCCTGTGTTTTGTATTCGCGCGAGTGGTTTGTTTGCGCACAGATACGACAATTCATTAGATAACTGAATTACAACAGGGAGAGAGGTATTCTCATCCCACGGAAACCAACCCCCTTGCAAGAGAGAGGGAGGCAGAGAGGGAGTCACTCCCTAGTATGTCCTCCAATACTGCAAATTAAACGATTTAGCTAACCGGATTTACCCAATGAATAAGTAATTCAATTGCCAAGGCTACGGACCAGCTTTAAAGAATATATACGTATATATATATATATATATATTAATATAAGGTGTCTAAGAAGTTTATTTTTCAATTTTAATCAGGTTGACATTAATAAGTATATACAATTCCTTTAAAATAATAGAATTAACTTTAAAACATACTTTATCATTTATTTTTTCATTTTATTAAATTATAATAAGAGAAAGTAAAAATAAGTTGGAAAAGTAGAGGGGCTGCAAAGAAAATAAGCCTTTGTATGCTATATGCAAATCAAATTTTTCTTGGGATGGGAGGGGGAACTTTTTTTTCTTAAAATTTATTTACAAATATGTATCTCAAATTTGGCCAAAAGATACTCGTATTTAATTTATGTTGAACGAGGTAAGAAAAGAAAAGAAGGAAATGCGGCCAGTGTATTTTCGTTATTGATTATCAGCCCACGGCTAACGTTTCGATCCCATGGTTTGGACCATCATCAGAGCTGGGGCTGTGTCAAAAAAGGCATATATACTTTCCCCGAAACGGGAGGGCCTCATGTGAAATAATAGAAACTACTATTATAGTTATAGTCCCTTCTCGTTGTATGTGAGAGGTATGAGTCGGCTTTCGAAATTTCTAAAGCCGTTTGATTGGGCAAAAATTGCCCCCCTAGAGTCGTACCAGGACCTCCACGCTTTTGCGAAGGGCGGACTACCTTTATCCTAGGTCGCAGACCCAAAAATTTTATATTTAAGTTCAGTACAGTGAGGGACAATATTAAGTCACAACCATGCGTTTTTCACTTGTGATTATTTCATTGTTTTTTAAAAAAATATTATATATTTTTTAATGGAAACTTACATGGTTCAAACTTAGAAGATTTCCAATAAAGATTTACATTTTCTTTTATAAAAACAATAAAATAATCACAAGTAGAAAAAGCATGGGTGGGACTTAATATTGTCCCTCACTGTACCTCCATGGAACGTGACAGGAAGCTTTTGTACAAAATCGGCCAAAAAGTACTACTACTTTACTGACGTAATTTTTCAGTTTTTTCGATTTTATCAAAATTCGCTCGAACGATTTTGATTAAAATTCAAAAATCACTTATTTTTTAGATGCTCTTTAAAATGTATATTCTCATTTTTGGATTGAATCTTTTGAAGACCACTTTACTCATATACTACATGGGAAGGAGGATAAATACAGCACAATAGACAACTTTCTCATGCAAGCACAGTACACAACTTTCTCATGCCGAAGGGTAAGACAAAGTTGTGTGCTGAGCGACCAGTCACACATGATTTTTAGGTTTTTCGAATTTCTCTTAATTCCCGCTAATGATTTTGGTTGAATTAGTTTAAGAGATATTAATCATTTTTAGATCAAGAGAACAGCTAATTGTAGTAACAATACTCACACTCTAGTCATTTCCATGCCGTCACTTATAGATTGGATCAGGCTGCACAATTTTACAAATTTGCTGCTTATTCAATCCACTTGATTTTCTCAGGACTAGCCTCAGTCTTTCGCTTTATATACAGTTCACATCAAATTTGAGCAGTATTGCAGGTCAAAAATATTTGTCATGTTTAAAAGTGTAGCAGTATGTTATCTTATGTCTGCTTTCGACGAACTGCCATGATTAGTTGTCTGAAATAAAATAAAAAAAGATTAAAAATGTAACTTATATTTTGTTAGTATTTCTTGAGTCGAATGGCTGTAGATAGTCAATTGGAAAAGGAAACGGGAGCCTCCCCGGGAACAGCAGCAGAAACTTTCGATACATTTTTGAAGTAAAATATTGTCATTTGGTCTTATATTTTCAATATAAAATGAAGGGCTATTCAAAGTAGACTAGAGCTTATTCTGTAATTTTCTTAAAGAATGGGTCATAAATAATAAATGATCCTTGAAATGAAATAAAAATTAGATTTTTTTTGATAGAAAAACAGCAGAATATCACTTAGCCAGAAGAGTTGCAAGAATCATTGAATTTTTTCTTTTAGTTATTATAAGAAAAATTCTGAATCTTTTAAGTCTACTTTATCGGATAAATAAATAAAAAAAATAAGTCTATTTTATTTACAAAGGTGTATTAATTTGTATGTCTCTATTTGATCAGGAGCAGGAGTTTAGTTTAATTATTAAAATACTTAACCCTAAATATATGAATTGCAGAATAAATTTAAAAATATTAGACTTGTTAATACAAATTCATTATTAAATGAATTAATTACATATTCAATAGATTTTCAACTCAATTTAAGTGAATCAAGTGAAGTTGAAGTGAAGCAAAGCTTTTCTGTTTTTCTTCCAGATGTCAATCATGGTGCCAATGAGAAAATATAAAAAATAAAATTTATGAGATTTTCACGATTTGAAGACAAAATAAAAAATATTTTATCCATCTTTGTCATTTTTAAAAAAAGTCACTAAATCCACAAGAACTGATTCCTGGGCTGCTGTTTGACAGATCTTAATGATATTCAACTTTTTTTGTGGTTATAATTATTATTATTAGGGGAATTTTTTAATTATAGACCACATTTTGTATTAATTATTTATGATAAAAAAAAACAGTACTTGATTACGGCTGCAAAATAAGCAGTCAAAACATTGTACAGTATTTATATAAACAAAGTGTGATCTATAATTAAAAATCCCTTTAATAATAATAAATTTATTTAATTTTTAAAATTACTTACTAAAAAAGTGAAAAGAAAAGAAAATGCCAATTATTTTAATTATATCACTGGTACAATTGTCAGAGAAGATCAATTTTAAAAGAGGATTAATGTTATTATCATACCAGAATGAATGGGCGGAACCAATTTCTCGTCTTCTTCTTATATTATTTAAAAAAAAAGTGCAGGAGGTGTATTTGAACTCGAGAAGTTTGGTTAGAATGGAAAAAAATTAGATTGCTTGACGACGAATTAACCACTTGAGCCAAACTTTGTTTACTTCTTATAAGGAAAAATAAGCCATATAAGAAACATGAAATAAAAGAAGTATTAAAAAAATTTTAATATTCCACATATGATATATCATTTTTCTTTACTTTTTATGCAGATTAATACTTTATAATCAAAATATGAATAGCATGCCTAATTTTCAAATAATTCAATGGACAAACGTCAGATTGTTTATGCCTTGATGTAATTAAACCAAAAACTCTATATAACATATGATACATGTCATTAATTCTTGAATTTCTCCTGATTTCAAAAAACTAAATCCCTTTTAATTATATGATCTAATTTAAGAGTTATTGGCGATCAAAATTAAGCTTATTTTCGACCTTAATGACATCCACACTCTATATTCTATATTATCGAAAAAGCTTATTTAGCATTGTCTGATTAAAACCAAATTTTTACCAGAGATTTATAATTAAAAAATGAGTTTTTTTCTAAAGTTTCATTGAGATTGGTAAAGAAATAAATAAAATATTGACTATTTTGTAAATTGAGTTTTAGAATTGGGATCTCAGATTCAAGCCTAGACCCGGTTCACAGAGCGCTCTCTTTACCAATCCGGGATCGCGAATTCTAAAACTCAATTTACAAAATAGTCAATATTTTATTTATTTCTTTACCAATCTCAATGAAATTTTAGAAAAAAACTCATTTTTTAATTATAAATCTCTGGTAAAAATTTGGTTTTAATCAGACAATGCTAAATAAGCTTTTTCGATAATATAGAATATAGAGTGTGGATGTCATTAAGGTCGAAAATAAGCTTAACTTTGATCGCCAAAAACTCTTAAATTAGATCATATAATTAAAAGGGATTTAGTTTTTTGAAATCAGGAGAAATTCAAGAATTAATGACATGTATCATATGTTATATAGAGTTTTTGGTTTAATTACATCAAGGCATAAACAATCTGACGTTTGTCCATTGAATTATTTGAAAATTAGGCATGCTATTCATATTTTGATTATAAAGTATTAATCTGCATAAAAAGTAAAGAAAAATGATATATCATATGTGGAATATTAAAATTTTTTTAATACTTCTTTTATTTCATGTTTCTTATATGGCTTATTTTTCCTTATAAGAAGTAAACAAAGTTTGGCTCAAGTGGTTAATTCGTCGTCAAGCAATCTAATTTTTTTCCATTCTCACGTAACCAAACTTCGCGAGTTCAAATCCAACTCCTGCACTTTTTTTTTTTATTCTTAACTGTTTTTTACCCTCTCTCCAAGTTGTGAGCTACACAAGTGGTTAATTCTTCGTCAAGCAATCAAAATTTTTTTCCATTCTCACGTAACCAAACTTCGCGAGTTCAAATCCACCTCCTGCACTTTTTTTTTTATTCGTAACTGTTTTTTACCCTCCCTCCAAGTTGTGAGCTGCACGAGGTTTTCATTTACCATCAATATAATCAGTGAGGCGCTACGGGAGAGGGGGGCTGATATAATTGTCGAAGGCCATTTCCCCTCTTCCTTGTAGCGCCTCACTGATTAAAATGTTGGTAAATAAAAACCGCGTGCAGCTCACAACAACTAGGTCGGTTCCCTTTGTTTTGCGCCCCCAGCCCAGTTGCGCCTGTGGCGGGCGCCCGTTTTGCCACGCCCTCGTTACTGCCCTGTGCGTACTAATAAACAAGGTTTCAAATAGGCAGGCTACACACAGAACCAGACCAAACAAGACAAGATATTTCGTCTCAGACAAAATGTTTTGTATTACTGTGTGTATTCCATCATTAACGTTGAATTTTTGACTAAAACGATATGATAATTCTCTGCTTTTTTAGATGCGGAATTAATAATGTCTTACTCAGGTATTGTATATCAAGTTTCCGTTTACCTTGCATAACTTCTGTCTAGAGAATAAGCTTGATCACTCTTCTTTCAGACATACTAAACGTGCCCGCTCCATCTCATTTGCCGTCTCAGGAATTCTCAACTCCGCCGCCATTTAGCTTCGAATTTCTACTCCCTTGGTGCAGAGGCGTACCGAGGCAGTTGGGGGCCTAGAGCGGAACTAAAGTAGGGGGCCTAATTTTTTCTTTGGGGGGGGGGAGGGGGTGGTCATCTGTAAATATCTCTCCTCCATACACAAAAATATTTTTAAAATAGTCCTACAGTATATATCCCTGAACTCCAAGGACCCCGGGGCCTCTCAAAGAGAAATTTCCATTAAATTTTGTTTTTACTTGAGCCCTGAGGGCCCCGGGGCCTCTCAAAGATAAATTTTCATTAAATTTTCTTTTTTTTTTATCTAAATTTTTCCGTTTTTACTTGAGCCCTGAGGGCCCTAGGGCCTCTCAAAGGGAAATTTTCATTAAATTCTTTTTTATAAATATATGGGGGCCTATGCCGGCTCGGGGCCTGGGGCGGACCGCCCCCCTCGCCCCCCCCCTCGGTACGCCACTGCCTTGGTGGTACTATGGTATATTGTTTTAACTTCAGCTCTGAAGATCGGCTAAAACCTGAAGACAAAACTCAGCGAAAATTCGCCCTATTCAATTACACATACATTTGCGCTAAATCTCATTTTGCAAACAAAATCCAGACTCAAAGCGATCCCTATCCATCCTAGGCGACAAAATTTATTTCAATTGTTTTGGATACCAATCAATTGAAATAAATAGGGGTGGGATCTAAATGACCTTAAACGAATTAAAAAAATGTTTGAGATTACTTGAAATATATTCCAGATTTTATTTATTATACTCTTCTATAATTTTACTATAAATATCCCGTATTTTTAAAGGCCAATTTCCACTATACTTGCCGTGCCCCTGCCGTCAGCATTTCCACTAGTCGTGCTGTGCTCCTACCGACAGAGATGATCTAAGACGGTCTCGGCGCGGCCGAAGACGGCCACAACACAGCCGAAGGCAATTTCCACTAGACATGCCGTGCCGCTGCATTGCGATGCTGTAGACCGTTTTCGCTCGAAGGACTGTTGGCTGCAGTCGGCACGGCACGTCTAGTTGAAATTTAAACGGCCTCTCCAATGCTATTTAAATAGCAAGTCCGTTTGAGCGATTACGGCGTGTCATCGCACGACAGGGGCACGGCAGCGGCACGACTTAGTGGAAATAGGCCTTAAATGAGCTTCATCTCAGAGTATCTCTTAAGAAATCAACGGGTTTTTTGATCGATTACTTTTAGAAACCAATTTCCATTGGTAAAAATTTTATTAATATGATTTAAAGCTCTTCTTAAGCTATAAATTGTAGGTTTAACTAAAATTTTATGTTGCACATTGACATAAATTTATTGATTAAACTTTTAATTTAGTTGGTCTTTATTTAATCCACAGTCATCCCTCAAATCTTAGAGCTTATTCAACATTTATTTGCTTTTCGTTTAACGTCCAAAATTAAATTGCTCTCTCTCTGTGTCGTCGTATCTCGTCGACGGTTTTTGCCTCCTGTTCTCTTACGACTTAAATCATCCACCCGGCACCTTTCTCGACCAAATATGATTAGTAAGAAGTATAAATATTTATGGCAATCCTGCGCATAGCAATCCAATCAGCGCGTTTTTATTGATTTGGCATTTTTTACACGAACGGTCCGTCCTCCTGCCCCCTTAATCCTCTCCTTCCCTCATGCCACCTTGATTGTGTTTTTTTTTTGCGCCGCGTAATTATCAATACATGTATAACAAAAAAATGTAATTTGCACAAAAATAATTTAAAATGCACACCGCCTCCCCCAGCTTGACGAACTCTCTTTCGCATGGCTGAATTTATACATATATCAATGTTACTGTTTGGAGGGATATATATGAAAGTTTATGAAAATTAAATTGGTTTAATCAGTTTGTTTTTTTTTTTATTTTTTTTATTTCATGAGAAGAATCCCAATTAAAGTCAATAGATATAAAATTTAAATATTTTTTTAAATAAAATATATATACTATATATAGGCCTATATATTCAAAATATTAATTCTATAAAAGAAAAAAAAAAAAAAGAATTTAATTTATGTATTCCCTAGCAATCAGATTGTTGAACGTCCCCCTGTAGCCGTAGCCATCGGTATATGTAATTTAAAAATGTTTATAATAAAGTCATACCCTAAATGGCAACAGTAGCAGAAAAGGGTTAAAAAACAAATAAAAAAAAAATTATTTATTGTTTAAATAACAATACCATTGGTGCTTGCCCCCCCCCCCAACCCCTTCCATAGCGCCGTCACTGTCTAAAAGATATCAAAATTTTTAATTTGGCTTTTTTCGAATTACCTATTTCAACATCTTACCAAATTTTTAAGTTACTTAACTAGAAGTTTTCAATCTTTTTTTCATATGTGTCAAAATTTTAATGTTTATTTGAATGAATTAGGGTTCCAAAATTATACTACTGTATTTTGAGTATATACGTATATTGAAAGATCTAATCCTGTTTTTATCCACTTATTTTATTTTATAAATAAAAAGAGTGATTGGATATTTTATATTCATTAAATAAAATTTCGTATATTTTAAAATAAATCTCATTTTTTTGATAAACAAGCAATCAGATTATTAGATTCTTTTTTCTATCTTTTTCTTTTTGACTAATTCATAGCCTCGTAAATTTTGCAACCCTCCTATATATAGTAGAATATGGACAAATATATATCTATATTCCTAAAAATAATAAATAAAAAAATATCGAATAAAAAAATGATTATCGGCTAGGCATGTTGAGGGGGTGGGATGGGTTTTGAGAGTATGGGGATTGTGGGGGTTGCCAATAAAACATGGCACAAGGCGGGGACGTTAGGTCCGTTCATCTTGATTAGTGCCGGGCAGCCTGTGTGTGCGGGGTGGAAGAGAGGGGGGGGTTGCTCCATTCAAGCCATGATTCATACGCGATCGCCGCGAACGATGCATAATTAACAAGAGCAAAGTGCAAAACACTTGGCAGACTGATTTTAACAACAGATAAGCTTTAATTCCTTAAAGGATTTAGTTCTTTGTTCATTTTTATTTTACATATTCGTAGGTAAATTTATTTCGGAGAACACCAGCTTCAAAAGGTAGTGAGTGAATCTTTCTTTTATAAATTGCTAAATTTAAGTAGGGGTCTATAATGTGAAAACATACAGGTTGTTGTTTATTTAATTATTCTCATTTAGCTCAAATATAAACCATTTTCGGAACGATTTTAGAATAAAATGCTAGAAACTAAATAAAAGTGTTTATTTTTCTCTGCCTTCTTATACTTTTTTGACGTTTCGGTCCCGTCTTCCCACCTTCCACAGGACACCTATGAAATCAGAACATAATGCGAGAAAGCAAAGAGATAAAAATGGTGAAAAAGCGTTGCCTATGGAGCATTACAAAACAAATTGAATCGTAGAGATCTGTGTGAATGTCTCACAATTTCCCGTTTCAAAATTCCCACCTTTGAGACGAAATGCTTAAAGACAAGTTTGAATCACCAAGGTTTAAATAATAGTGTGGGATGAGCAGGATCGCGATCCTTTTCAATTTAAATCCGAAGCAAGGGCGGATACAAGGGGATAATTACCCCCCTGAGATTTGAAAAAAATACTTTTTTTTTCGAAAAAAAATATTATTTTTAATGTAACATTTTAAAAATTAATACTTAAAAATTTGTTTTGCATTTATATTCTGGCAAACAAGTACAGAATGCGCCTTTAAATTTCAGAAATTAAGAAAAAATAGTGTGCTGTGCGACCAGTCACACCAGATTACCCCCCCCCAGAGAAACACCTCTGGATTCGCCCTTGATCCGATCCGATCCAGGATTTTCAGATCTGGATCGAAATCCTTTTGTTGGAGAGGATCTTGGATCTAGATCCATATCGAAAAATCTGGTGTGACTGGCGCACAGCACACAACTTTCTCTTACCTTCGGTAATCGAAAGTTGTGTTCTGTGCTTGTCACACCAGATTTTTCGTGTCGACATATATTTAGTTTCCGCCAATATATTAGAAATTTAAGATGTCAAAATTATAAACATGGAAAAATATTTATATTTTGTTACCATGGCAACCATTTCTCCTATCTTTCCTATGAAGCACAAGAGTAAAGTGTGCTTCAAACAATTTTGAGGGCAAAACGCGAATATACATTTGAAAGAGCATCTAAAAAATAATTGATTTTTGAATTTTAATCAAAATCGTTAGAGCGAATTTTGAGAAAATCGAAAAAAACTGAAAAAGTACATCAGTAAAGTACTAGTACTCTTTGGCCGATTTTGATTAAAAGCTTATTTTTCCGGTCCCGGGAGGTATTTAACTTAAATATAAAATTTCAACCTCCTAGCTCAATTCCTTCATGCTTAAAATTGAACACACACACACACACACACCCACCCACCCACCCACACACACAGACAGACCATGTCGCGAAAACCACTTTTTTGGATTCAGGGGACCTCAAAACGTGAAGATCCATCAAAATCTCGACATCGAATTTTTGACATGAATCCAATACTTTCTCTCTATATATATATTACATATATACATAGGTAAGAGAAAGTAAAAAAGGGTGAATTTAAGGAATTGGATTGAATCCTGCTTGAAAGATTCCTAAATTTTTGCGATCTTTTTCAAAGGAGTGCCAATCCTTTAAAACATTACTTTTTAATAAATACATCCTTTGATTGTTTAAAAAAGGCCTATTTTTAAATATCTTCCATCCCAACGTCTGAATATGTGCCAAAGACCTATAGATTTTAATTTAGCAGTTTCATTAGAAACTGTATCGTACCAGGATTTTCGGATTGCAAGTCCAGATCAGATTTTCTCGGATCCGAACGGCGATCCTTTTTATAAATCGGATAGGATCGCCCGAGCTTGTCGGATCGCTAATCCTTTTACAGCAGCCGGATTGGATTAGTGGATCGGATCACTAATTCTTTTTAAAAGGATTTTACCCATATCTGCGAATATTGTATAAAATCAAAGAAACAAACTGATCTTGGATAGTATTTAGACCCTGAAACGTCCACAAGGAATAAATAAAGAATTTTAAGATAAAAACAAATCTTCCTTGGCGTTAAAGTTCCATTTTTTTGTTTAATAAAAAAATCTATATCCCTTTTTTGAAACTTAATAAAAATAACAATAATAATAAAAAATTAGTAAAGAAAATGTGATCTCTCCCCTTTTGTGTGCTCGGAGAGGCTGTAACCGAGGGTAACCCCCTAGAGTGAATTTGTCTTGTCAACTCTCACCCTTGACTCGACTCCAGGGGTAGAGAGGGGCTAACTAACCGTAACATATCGGATTTACTCACTAATTCTGTTAGCTGTCGTTTTAATTGTAAGCACAAATGTAAGAGAGAGAGAGAGACAGAGAGAGCCAGGGACTAAGAGAGAAAACTGATCTTATTTTAAGAATATACTGCGGGTTTTAGAAAATGAAATAAAAATTTCATATTTTTATTTATTTATAAGAGGTGAAATAAAAATTTCATTTATTTTTATTTATTTAAAAGAGATTTCACCTGCATGAAAATTCTAATAGTCCCTCAAGGTGAGGGGAAATAATGAATTTATTCCATTGTAGGCTATAACAATAATGAATTTCTATTTCATGTAAAATATGCAATTCTTTTTATTTATTCCATACGGAAACCTTCCTTTTTTCAAATATACTTTTTTCATTAATTGAGTGTATATTCTTGCTTTGAAATGAATTTTAAATCCTCTTTACCGATTGAATAAAATAAGTGATTAAAAAATTAATTTGTATTCGCATCTGATTGATTGGAAAAATAGAATTTCTATTTTTTAGAAAAACTAACCAATTTTAGTATACTATCAGATGAAAACTTTAATATTAATAATAGCTATATCAGTTGATCTTGACAATGACTAATAAAGGAGAAAATGATGTGTAAGAAATTCTTAATCCCATTTATTATACCAAGAGAAATCGATTAGCCGAGGGGATAAAGCAGTTAAGCTTATAATCCTTAATTGAAGACAACTCCAGTTCAAATCCACCTCATAGAAATAAATTATCCAAATCTTTTGAGATGCCTCCTCCTGAGGAAGGAAACGGGAACCCAGCTCAGTATTATTCCCATGATATTTACTCCTCAGGGTAGGCCTAACCACAACGTGTCAGGTCGGACACTATTGAATGAAGAGACCCACCAGGGCCGTAATTAGAAATATTTTTCCAAGAGGTATGCATTTGGACGACCCATACGATTGACGCCCCCCCCCCCCCCCCCCTTAAAAAAAAGAATATAAAATATATTTTGTAATTTCTAATATTTATTTTTCTATTGGATATAGGAGCAGCCAAGGAAATAAATAAAAAAAATCTGGTGTGACTGTCGCACAGCACACAACTTTCTCTTACCTTCGGTAATCGAAAGTTGTGTACTGTGCTTGTCACACCAGATTTTTTGTGTCGACATGTATTTAGTTCTCGGCAGTAGGGAATATTTGAATTCAGATGTAAAATTTATAAGTATAGGAAAATATTTATATTTTGTTACCATGGCAACCATTTCTCCTATCTTTTCTATGGAGTGCAAGAGTAAAGTGGTCTTCAAACAATTTTGAGGGCAAAACGAGAATATACATTTGAAAGAGCATTTAAAAAATAATTGATTTTTGAATTTTAATCAAAATCGTTAGAGCGAATTTTGAGAAAATCGAAAAAAACTGAAAAAGTACATCAGTAAAGTACTAGTACTCTTTGGCCGATTTTGATTAAAAGCTTATTTTTCCGGTCCCGGGGGGTGTTTAACTTATATATAAAATTTCAGCCTCATAGCTCAATTCCTTCATGCTTAAAAGTGAACACAGACACACACACCCACCCACCCACCCACCCACCCACACACCCACCCACAGACAGACCATGTCGCGAAAACCACTTTTTTGGATTCAGGGGACCTCAAAACGTGAAGATCCATCAAAATCTCGACATCGAATTTTTGACATGAAACCAATACTTTCTCTCTATATATATATTACAAATATACATAGGTAAGAGAAAGTAAAAACTTATTTAATTGTTAATCGTCAACGTTTCGGTTGCAAATCACGACCTTCCTCAGGATGACTTTATTTTGGCAATTAATCGTCAAGACGATTTTATTTTGACAATTAATCGTCAAGAAGATTTTATTTGGATTTTTGACAATTAATCGTCAAGACGATTTTATTTTGACAATTAATCGTCAAGACGATTTTATTTTGACAATTAATCGTCAAGACGATTTTATTTTGACAATTAATCGTCAAGACGATTTTATCTTGACAATTAATCGTCAGTTGCTTTTTGAGGTTGTGACTGGTGAATCCTCCATTATTATTAATCGTCAGGACGATTTCATTTTGACATAATCGTTCTGAAGAAAGTCGTGATTTGCGACCGAAACGTCGTCGATTAAAAGTTTTGGTTAATTAATTAATTTCTTGGCTACTACGTCTCCTATATCCAATTCAATGTCTACAGCCACTTCTCATCGCTATTTATTTTTCTAATGTAGTTTTTTTATTTTGTGATTTAGGGTGGAGAATTGGACTCCCATATTTCTACATGGTCCTGACTCCCACTTTTTAAAATTTTACAATTTTTTTATTAATTTCTTGATTCTTTTAAATTTTATACTCTGAATAAAATGAATTGATATGAAGAAGAGTCAACAAATTATTAAATAAAACATTTCTCTTTCAACGTTTCGAACGCTAGATCCTTTCATTTTTTTAATTAATAAATTTTTTAAGAAAATTATTATTTCTTAAACCAGGTCATTAATTTAAGATTTAGATGAACTGAAGGAGTTTGGTGATTGGCGCAAACGGCCATGGTTCACCTGTGTATGAGTTCGACAGTATGTGTGTATCCTGAAATGTGGCATCAAACTAAATATTTTCTTCTTCTTGACTGACACCTCTTCATGTCATTTTTTCAAGCCAAAAAAACTCGACAGAAAAAATGTTTTGACCCCACACCATCTAGTAATTTCATTTAAGGTCTTTTTTCGGCATCGAAGGCCATTTAGACCCCGCCTCTTTTTATTTAAATTGATTGATAGCCAATTTAATTTAAATAAATATTTGTCACATGGTACAAGATACGAACACGCGACCCTTGGTTCAAATGCCACACCATCTAGTAAATAACATAATAAAGAGCGAATTTAGAACTGGGAATTAGATTAAAATAAAAATCACCCCTCCAACGTGAAAGCCCTAATAAACATACAAAATATTTTTTAGAGATAAATTATTCTAAAAACTTTTTCGGGGATAAATAAAAATTTATTTATATAATCAAAGTGTATCTATATTATGAAAATTGAATTTCCCTTCCCTCCTCTAGCATTTATCGTCTCGGAATATTATTTATAAGACAAACATCAAGGAGTGAGTGGCACTTTATCGAGCCAATAAAATATTCCATTTGATGTTTTCCTCTGGCCGTTGGAGTTGTTATTTATTAAGATGACCATCTGAGCAAAGGCCGGGAGCCGATATCGCCAAGCTAATAGCATTGTAATAGGCCTGCGATTTATGGCTTATGACCAGCTGAGCATCGCTCTTTTTTGCTAGGGTGCTAGAGGAAATAAAAATTGAGACATACGGTCATCTCTCGAGTGAAACGAGGCCTCGGACAAGAGTATGCATATATCTATTTTGTTAAAAAAAAAGTAAAAAGAATTGTGCTGTGTTTGGCTCTCAAACTGCCAACAAATTGTGAAATATTAAAATCTTCTCTCATATTCATGATAGTTTTAATATTTTTTCTTTTTAATATTTCCGATGAGGCAAATTACAAAAAATCTGGTGTGCTTGTCGCACAGCACACAACTTTAGATTACCCAAGGACCAGTCACACCAGATTTTTTTTAAAGTATCTTTTTATTTGAATTCAGTCAATTATTTTCTTTCTCTCAGAATCAGTTTTATCTTCTTGAACAAAGCAATCCTGAACTTTTCTTTTAACACCTTTTTTCCTAATTCTCTCTTTCCTAATCAGTTTGGAAAGTCAGCGAATTTCCTTCTTCACAGTCTTCAAGGGTAAGTCAATTTTTTATTATACCAGGCAAAAGTGATTAACTAAGATAGCATGTTAATAATTTATGCTTTATCGTTATTCTAGAGCCAAAGGTCCATATTAATAATTGGCCCATTTGATCATATCATGATTTTCATTACTCCAAATTGGCCAAAAAACTATATTTGTTACATTTTAGTAAATTATATAAAAATTTTATTTATTTTATTAATTGAATTTTATATTTTTGTTAAAATAATTAATGGATGAAAAAGATTCTTCTCTTCTTTCAATGACAGTTTTTTTCCTTTTTCATTATTTATGATATGATTTATTTATTAAGAAAAAAGGTTCTTTGATTGGGGAATTTATTTTTTACAAAATACCTTGTTCTTTTTTTTCAGATTTTTCACAAAATACCTTGTTCTTTTTTTTTTTTTTCAAATTTTTCACGAATGTCTTCCAAAGTTCTTTATTAAGGTGCGCTTCTCAGGGTGCTAATTTTAGGAGATTCCAGCGGCCACAATTTTGAAGCTATCGACCTCAAATTTTTTTTAAATTAAAGCAATTTAAAATATTTACAACTTATAGAAGCCCTTTTTTTGATTTTCGAAAAAATGAAATTTTTTTTTAGATTAATCGCATTAAATAAAAGATATTTTTAAAAAATTCGCTCTATATCTTATAGATAATTAAATTAGTAATCATTGTGTTAAAAAATAATTAATTTTTTACACTTAATTAATTAGCTGGAATCTTTCAAATGAAATGGAATAAATCCCTTGTATCCCTATGGGAAAAACTAACGCCATCTCTTGCCGCCTAGAGTAACTCGGTAGTCAATCGTCTTCTAACGGCTTTTCGAGACGCGCACCTTGAAGCGAAATTATAATACACTATTATACACTGTTATAGCCTATATCAATATTACGTTTAAATTTACTTTATATTTTTCCTATTATTCATGTTTTTTTTTTCATTTTAATCCAAAATTTAACATTATTATTATCATCATGGATGGTACTTTTATTTTATACCTAGTTTTATAAATGCATTTTATATCTGTTAAATAATTTTAAATTTAATTTTCTTTATTTAAATTGCAAATTGAATTTTGAAAAATCAAGAGCTTGTTTTTCTTTCGCTTTCACCCCTGGAGGGGCATTAGACCATGATACAATGTTCAATGCTGCATTGGTTTTTCATAGAGAGTGAGCGAAAAAAGGGCAGGAGAGGAAGTCAGCCAGTCCCTCAGGAGGCTTCCCTCTCCATCCTAGTCCACCAAGCCAATGTATCACTTAATTTCATTTGTTCATCGCGAGAGCTTTTGCCCGGGCGGTAATTTTTTGACCAAATGGAAATTGTCTAATTTAATAGCGAGCCTCTCTCACTCTGGCCCTAAACCCGGCCAGCCAGCCACGATGAATAATTGATTTGCATTAAAAATGGTTATATATTTGAATGAAATTGAAAACAATATTTTTGCTGAGCCGAGAACGTTACTATATATCGATAATTTATTAGAGATTTTCCTATAAAAAATGTAAAAATTTAAAGAATTTGAATTCCTTTTTACCTTTTCATACCTGTAGGCTTATATGTTAATATATAGAAAGTATTGCATTTATTTCAAAAATTCGATGTCAATATTTCGATGGAAATACACATTTTGAGGTCCAACCTCTTTTCGTTCTTGAGATATTTTATTCACAGACAGACAGACACCACACAGACATACCATGTTGCGAAAACCCTTTTTTGGACTTAGGGGACCTCAAAACGTGTATATCCATCAAAATCTTGACATCAAATTTTTGAAATGAATACAACTTTATATCTCTATATATTCATATATAGGTAAGAGAGAGTAAAAATAACGCTATGAATTATTTTAATTATACCAATCAATTTAAATAAATAGGAAAGGGGTCTAAATGGCAATAGATGCCCAAAAGTTCCTAAATAAAAAAAATAAAAAATAAAAAAAACCGCCCCCCCCCGACAAAATTGCATTAATCCGCCCCTGGCCTAATTATTAATAGATAATGGTAAAATAACCTCGATAAAGATATATATTCAATAGAAATAGTAATACTGTATTCTCGGAAATTGCTTCGTCTTAGCCTGAGCGCCTGGAGAGTAGGCATCAATTGTGCTTGAAACGCGTGCCTGGCAACGAATGGAAGGCGCAACCAGCGAAAACGGTAGGAGGGAGGCGCTCGGCTAGTGGTAGGGGGAGAGGCATAAAATCTGAAAGAAACACTCTGTGAAGTTAAATTGATAGGGTGGAGCTCCATTAAGCTCCTTATATGTGAGATTTTCAATAAGTTTCACGAGAATTAAGGGGAAAAATGAGTATTATATTAATAGAATGTCGAATCTTATATTGAATATTTTAATTCAAAATGAATAGGAAAGTGAGTTCTATTGGCTGTCTACAATATTCTTTCTTGGAATTTGCTTTAAGCGGGTTCCCGCTTCCTTCCTCAGGAGGTGGAATCAAATCAATGATAGTATGATTAGATCTGAATTTATAAGCCAGTTTCCTCGATTTTTTTTTAAATCGCAAAAATATTTTCATTTTACTGTAAATAGCTGGATCGGGCGCGCCTGCGGCGGACCCTCGCCTTTTTTAATTATGAGAACCCGTGCCGCCCGCCTTTGGCATCTAGGCAGGGGGCTTCACCCCCTTGTCCCCCTCAGGTGGCTCGGGCCCGCTCAGGCTTTTTTTAATTATGAAAAGAAATTTTTTTTTTTTTTTTTTTTTAAACATTCACACTTTTTTTCTCATTCACACAGTCTTTTCGGCAACTTAGGCCATATAAGACTTTGACGATAACCGTTATTTATGAATTTTTCTATATTAGGGGTCCAGGCATTCTTATTTAAGCCATTTGGTATCCAAATGGCTTAAATAAAATCATCGGACTGCCTGGGGTCCGAACCCGCGATGTTTGGTATACGAGGTTAGCACGCTAACCTCTACGCCAAGCCCAGAGGGCCCTGAAAAGAAATTATCATTACTATATTCCAATCCAGTGTCTGCTTGAGGATTTGTTTACATTCATAGAATATATAAATGCAAAGAATACACACTAGTAGATATTCTCTATACATTTTCAATGAGAAATCGTAACTTTAAGAATTAATAACTCAAATAGTTATAGGAATTTCGGGAATGAAAATAATTTTCCTGTAATCCCTAGAAGGTCCTCTTTATACATATAAAGTTTCATTTCAAAATTCCAACGGGAAGTTGCCTAAATAGAGTGTGACAGACAGACAGGCAGACGGACATTAGCGAATTATATATATATAAGTATATTCAGATACAAAAAAATCTCCATCATCACCTCCCATAGAGGAAAATACTCCTCTTATTGGACCTTTGAATTTTTCTGCATTTTCCTATATGGGCTTTAGAACTCTATTGATAAAATTACTTTTATCTGTACACCAAACTTCCCCTACAGAATTACTCTCATTATTTAATGAACTATTCCTACTTTTATATCCTAGTGTGCATTAACCTAATCTATCGTAAAGAGAATGACCTGGGTGAGGGAAGGAGATATATAATATGTATCATTGAAGGGGGAAAACTTGTTAAGTTGTCTATTCCAGAGGAGGAGGCTTTAGAACAACCTCATCCTTAACAGGGGGAAATTCAGGCTAAGCTATTAAGTTTTTTTATTTTAATGAAAAAAAAAAAAAATTCTAACACTTTTAGAATTCATTCATCTATCCCGAAATCTCTCTCTTCAATTACTTTATTATTATTTATAATATTATAAGTCATCCATTGCTCTAACTAGGAAATTAAATGAAAAAAATATAAAATAAATTATTAGTACACTTTATATCATATACGTTTTCAAGTAGTGGAACAGCCCACGGGGGGTGGGGTGGGTGGGGGGGTGCCCTCCTCTTCCACACGCCGGGGCGGGTCCCCGCCCCGTCCGATGGGGTTGTTTTTTCCATCTCGATGCCAGAAGGATTAATCTAAAATCAAAACCTCTAAAATCTAATATTTAAATAATTTTATATGTTTAAGGTGTCTGATGTGGCGTGGGTGGGCTGAGAAAGAGTGAGAGTGGGTGGGGGGGTGGGGGAGGGGGGGGGAAAAAGAAAAAAGGGTTAAAAAAAAAAAAAAAAAAAAAAAGTAGTGGAACAAACAAGGTTAGTCCCTGAGGCGCTGTTTGGCATT
This sequence comes from Euborellia annulipes, assembly GCA_023213315.1. NCBI lineage: Eukaryota > Metazoa > Arthropoda > Insecta > Dermaptera > Anisolabididae > Euborellia > Euborellia annulipes. Next base: position 117,206 of record JAKCPI010000986.1, read on the forward strand.
AAGCAGAATCCTTCGGGAGTTTCTGGTTAAATAATATTTAAAAGAAATTCAAAGAGAAAGTTTCGAAAGCCGCCTCTTTCTCTCTACTAGCCCCCCCCCCCCCCCCCAGCTCCCAAAGCTTCTCTGGAATCTACCAAATAGACAAGTATAGACTGTCTCGAAAACTTCCTACCAGCTGCAGTTTTTTTTTTAATAAAAACATTCACACTCACACTCATACACCCATTCACACAGTATTTTCGGCAACTTGGGCCATATAAGACTTTAAACGATACTCGTATGTTATTAACATATCTATTGGGGGTTCAGGCATTTCTATTTAAGCCATCTGGTATCCAAATTGCTTAAATAAAATCATCGGACTGCTCGGGATCCGAACCCGCGACGTTTGGTATAGCACGCTACCAACTACTCTAAGCCCGGGGGTGATTGTTGATATTAACATATACAGTACTTCTCAGCTCTCAGAATGAGAGAGTAGGCTGATTGTCGATTAAATTTATATAAGCCTTTTGAATGCTTATTTCTGATCAGGGGTGGATTTAGGCATTTTCTGCCCCTAAACTTGTCCCTCCTCGACAAACCTGAGAAACATCCTAACACGGCGGACGTCTGATTACTCATAACTTTTCAACATCACTTTTCAGTTAGACATACTAATTCTATGGGGTTTGTATTCAATTTATTCGCTTATAAGCAGTTTTTTCACAAATTGCTGCCCCTAAAGTTTTCCGTCCCAGACGCGCACCTAGTTCGACTCTTCGGAAATACGCCCCTCTTTCTGATGTAAAAAATCCTTATCTATTAGTTATATCTAAAACATTTATTGTTGATTTAGAATTTCGATAAAAAAAAAACGTTTTTGCTTCTGTCATTTTCAGATCATATAATAAAAATTATTCTAGCTATCTATCTCTTAAATAGAAACTTTTTTAGACGTCTTTCAATATTTACTTGAACCGATTTTGAGTATATTAGACAGATCTCTTAAAGCCTTCTTGGCTATAAATTTTATCCAAACATTCTTTATGTTTTATCAAATGTGGCAGTGAATGCCAATTCTCTATCAGAAATTTATATCCAAACAAAAGGAAAGAGACTTGAAGACATGTATACATACGTATATTTATATCCTGTAGTGCTAGTATATGGATTAAATTTAGATGCAATTTTGAAAAATAAAAAAAAAAATTTGGCCAGGGGCCATTTGGATTATTCTCTAGAAATTTAAATCAAGCCTATTGGTGGTAGCTTTATATTTACGTCTCTTTCTATTTAAGAGCAAATGGTTATATAAACGAAAGTGCTATCAAAATTTGTTTGAAATTAAACCAGAGCTGGCGAGGCGTCAGGCCTATAAGGCCCCATGATCATTTTACAAATTTAAAATGGTAAAATGGCGGCGTTGGAGGTGCGGGGAGGGAAATTAAAAATATCCGCCCTTCCTATCCCTCGGGTCGTTCATTATGCGCGTTCAGAGGGGGCGGGCGTTGGTACGAAGGGCGTGTCTTAAGGGCATAAGCCCCGCCTATATGAGAGGGCGGAACATTGGTGGCCACCGTCTGAATCCTTTTGACACGTGCCTCTGCCCCACACGGGCCCATCAGTTGCTCACTTAACATGTGCTAGAGTGGACATAGTTAGGAGACTATACAATGTGAACGATGGAACAATTAACGCAATTCGTCAGTAAATCGTTTGATACTAGCGGACGTTGCCCTTCAAGGACGGCGATGACAGAGTCCCCGGCGCCGGCGCGCGGTTGGCCCGCTAGTCCTCGCAGTGATCATGATCACCCTAGTGCAGGTCCAAGTAGTAGTGGCTCCAATTCACCCATTTTGGACCCGGATGATTCGAGTTCTTGTCCCGGTGAGAGCACACCCACTAACACCAATACGAGCAATGTATCTACTAGCACGGGGAGTTTGGCGACGACGGCCGTCGGGCATAAACCTACAGCTGCTAGTTTTCTACTTGCCAAATTAGAAGAAGCCGAATCCAAGCACGGTAGGACTTCGTGTACTATAAAACACTCTTGATCGAAATAGCAATTTTTTAATAATTTAAAATTTTTAGTAACACAGATAATAACTTTCCAAATTCAATTAGAATAACAGAACGTGGGATGGAAACATATCGCATCCATTAAAATTAATTTTTTTGATGGATCTTCTTAAATTGAGGCTCTGATGATGTCTTATAAGACGAAACTTAACAGCGCACGCATCAAGTTGGGCAAAAAATTTAATAAAATAATAAGATAAAATTTTTGTCTTATTTACGTATATATATATCAAAATTTTCATGCTGTGTAACCTGGAAACTGTATTTTTACATTAGAGAAGCAGATGAATTTTCAAAAATCGGATATACTGTAAGTCAAAAACTGTTGACACATTCGATATTCTCCTTTGGTTTTTTGCTTGTTTTATCTTATTATTTTAATTAAAAATTTATCTGTCATGAAAAGAACAGAGTCGTAAACTGAATTTAGGCTATATAAATAAGAAAAAAATATTTTATTTATTTTTTTTGAATAGGGCCTTTTTAGTAGTAGTTAGTGAGTATGAAACGTTGGAATAAGAATAATATTTTTCACCTCACTGCGCTATCTTCAACATCTCTATAATAAAAATATTTTAATTTTTCGAAAGGTAAAAATACTGTAATATATTAATTAGAAAAACAGAATAAATAACATTTACGGGGATGATAAGCTATTTTACTCTCATATTAGGAGATTTTATCTTTTTTCTTTTCTAAAAAAAGACAAAAATTTGTTATTTTTTCTTAAAGTAGCAAACAAATATTTATAATTATTTTATTTCTATTTCCTGGGCATGTCAAAGAGGTAGAGATCTCATCTCTTCTAATAGAGAACTATAACAGGTTCGTTTCCCAATCAGTGCGATGATATTTTTCTAAATTATAATGGACACTAATTAATTTAGAAAAATAGGGATACCGAAAAAACCTTAAAAAAAAAAAACATTTTTTACTTTCTCTTGCCCTATTTTAATAAAAAATTTCAATTTCTTCGGGAAGGGTAGCAAATTTCTAAGAATTCATCAGAATATCAAGAGTCGCGGGAGCGACTCGTCGCCGAGCATGTGAAAAGCAAAAGAAAGCAAAGAAACTCTTAATACTACCATTTAGTTGACATTCCAATAGATGCCAATGGCCCATTGCATTTAGATGGACGAGTCGTCCCTAGACTATATTATCAAGAATGATTTTAAATCCTTAATAAAAGATAGGGACGTGAAAAAATTTTTTTGAGAAACTTTTCTCTTTCTGGGCGAATATCTCAAAAAGGTTTTAAGATATCGGAGCCAAATTTTTTTTATATTAAACTAGAATAAATAAGGATTATTTTGAGCACGAATTCAAAAAAAAATTCCAGTGCCAAACAGAATGGCAGAGGCTCAAAGTTGAGATTTTGCCGATTTCGGAAGGTCAAAAGTTAGTCTCTTATTTTTCCTTTTTTTTTTTTTCTTTTTTTTTTTCTTTTTTTTCTTTTTTTTTTTTTTCATTCTTTTCTTCAATTTTCAAATTTTTAGACAAAGCTACAGGTTTCCCTGCTGGACCGATTAGGATGAAATTTAAAATACAAATAGATACTATCAAAAACCCGATACCTTTGATATAAAATTTCATTTTGGATCAAAAGTGACTTTTTGAGAGGTATTCAAAATTTCAAATTTGTCCTATCTTTAACATGGCGAAAAGACAATTCTAACTATTTTGCTCCCTGATGACGTCATCTAGGAACATATCTATTAATATTAGTAATTTTCATCCGTAATGGAACAAAAATTTTTTAGGATAGATCCATTCAGATAGAAATAGATTAACGTGATAAGAAGGAGTGCTACCAACATAACAAAAATAAAAAACCTAAAATTTTATAAAATTTGGTGAAATCCTATGTTTATCGTTTCGAATGAATACCAAACGAAGTATTTACATTCTTCCAACATAACAAAAATAAAAAACCTAAAATTTTATAAAATTTGGTGAAATCCTATGTTTATCGTTTCGAATGAATACCAAACGAAGTATTTACATTCTACCAACATAACAAAAATAAAAAATCTAAAATTTTATAAAATTTGGTGAAATCCTATGTTTATCGCTTCGAATGGATACCAAACGATGTATTTACATTCTACCAACATAACAAAAATAAAAAACCTAAAATTTTATAAAATTTGGTGAAATCCTATGTTTATCGCTTCGAATGGATACCAAACGATGTATTTACATTCTACCAACATAACAAAAATAAAAAACCTAAAATTTTATAAAATTTGGTGAAATCCTATGTTTATCGTTTCGAATGAATACCAAACGAAGTATTTACAATCTACCAACATAACAAAAATAAAAAACCTAAAATTTTATAAAATTTGGTGAAATCCTATGTTTATCGTTTCGAATGAATACCAAACGAAGTATTTACAATCTACCAACATAACAAAAATAAAAAACCTAAAATTTTATAAAATTTGGTGAAATCCTATGTTTATCGTTTCGAATGAATACCAAACGAAGTATTTACATTCTACCAACATAACAAAAATAAAAAACCTAAAATTTTATAAAATTTGGTGAAATCCTATGTTTATCGTTTCGAATGAATACCAAACGAAGTATTTACAATCTACCAACATAACAAAAATAAAAAACCTAAAATTTTATAAAATTTGGTAAAATCCTATGTTTATCGTTTCGAATGGATACCAAACGATGTATTTAATTTTTACTGTTTGGAATGCATATTAAAAGATCTATTCATGGGATAACTTAATATTTAATAAACAAAAATTAATAAATAATATTTTCATGTAATATTTCACAAAAAGAAGTGAAATCTCAGCCAAAAACATCGGAGATGCAAAAGGGCGCCTCGCATTATTTTTGCCTAGGGTCGAGGTGAAATCAAAAAAATGCGCCTCGCTTTTCTGATTTATATAAAAGCGAGGATATATGAAACAAATAAAATTCTGTAGGGGTTTTATTTAAGTGAAAATATTTCCTCGCTTTTATATAAATCAGAAAAGCGAGGCGCATTTTTTTGATTTCACCTCGACGCTAGGCAAAAATAATGCGAGGCGCCCCTTTTTGCATCTCCGATGTTTTTGGCTGAGATAAAAATATCTCAAATCAGGCCCTTAGCCTGAAAATTTTTTCAGGGAGGGGTCGGATGATCCAAGAGGAAATTCCCTTCCCTCTCCCTCCTCACAAATGAATAAATTTAAAAAAATATAAAATATTTCTTATAATTTCTAACAGTAGGCTATTTAAAATTTTAACACCATGTCTTTATTTATTAATATAATTTTTTTGGGATTTCGGGGTCGTGGGGATGTGGTGATCAAAAATGAAATTCACTTTCCCCTCTCTCTACTCAAATAAATAAATTAAAAAAAATATAAAATACAAGTTAATCGATCGCCATAACTCATACCTGTATAATGTTGAGATAGTACTATGATTTACAATTAAGCCGTTTTTAAAAAAATTACAAAAAAATACTAGCAGTACTTTCACGTGACTTTTAATCAAAAATTAGGGTAACATTTTTTTTAGAGTAATTAACTTTATTGTCAAATTTGACTCGAAAAATTTTTTTCAGTTCCGTTGATTCGCACATGGACAAATGCAGAAACAATTTTTAAAAATTGATCATTAATATGAAATTTTTAACCAAATTTATCAAATACCAACATATGGAAGTCATTATATTTTCTAGTTTTAAATTTTATTTGACCTTATTTTTATATGTGCAATTTTTTTTTTTAAGGTGCGCGTCTCGGAAAACCGTTAAAACACGATTGACTCGAGGCGGCACCAGATGGCGTTAGTGTTCCCCCATTAGAATACACGCAACTTGATCCATTTCATTCTAGACTTTCCAGCTAATTAATTAAAGGCAAAAAATTAATTATTCTTTAACACAATGATTACTAATTTAATTATCTACAACTTATAGAGCTCCTTTTTTTTAAATATCTTTTATTTAATGCGATTAATCTAAAAAATATTTTTTTTTTTTGAAAATCAAAAAAAAGGGCTTCTATAAGTTGTAGATATTTTAAATAGCTTTAATTTAAAAAAAATTTGAGGTCGATAGCTTCTAAATTGTGGCCGCTGGAAAGTCCCAAAATTAGCACCCCGAGACGCGCACCTTAAATAGTCAGAGTGGATCATTGATGGAAGCCCCTTTTGACTAAATACACCGCTATTTAAAATAAAACTTTGTTGTTGTTGACATACACTTGATAAATTAATTATATTTATTCATGCATTTTATTATTTTTTTAAAAATATATCTCCTCCCCCTACCTCATGTCTGAGTCTTGAGGTGATGAAAAAGTCACTATTGATAGTCTTAACCCCAACAGCACAGAATATTGCAGTAATGTTGCAGAAACATTGCGAATCTTGGCAACATTGCAGCGGCAATATTCCAAACTAGCAATATTGCTGTTTGAGCTGCAATATTGCATCAATGTTGCCGCAATATTGTCAACATTGAGCAAGATTGTCAACATTAAGCAAGATTGCAATATTCCGTGCTGTGTGGGTAAAGCCACGGGACCCGGGTTCAGATCCCAGACAGACTGATGAATATTTATTAAAATTATTTGGATACCAAAACGGTATAAATATAAATAAGCCTGGACCCGAATATATAGGCCTATCGTAAATAATATAATATAATTTAAAAGCTTATAAAGTCTAACAAGTAAGATGCTAAAAAGACTTGAGAAAAAAATATGTCTTTTAATTAACACTTATTAACACGTCTTTTTTTAAATGCAGAATAAAGCTTTTTAGGACATTTCATTAACATTAATCTACTTCAATAGATCTTTTATGACATTTCTCTTTAAAAATTAAATAATTATTCACAGAATAATTATAATTAACATTGACATCCACGAGACAAGTGGACCATTGGCGGAACGGACTATTTTTTAGATTTAATTGGATAAAATATATACAAGAGACGGGCAGTAGGCCTACTACCCGGTATTAATAAAACAGGGGATGGACACTAAGAATCATAATATGTACCCCTCCCCCACAAAAAAAAAAAACATTAAAAATCTAAAGCAAGGTTTTGTAAAAAAAGAAAACGGGCTGTTTAAATATTTTTTAAATTAATTTATAATAAAATATACTTTTTTTTTTAAACTCTACAGACAAACGGTAGATTAAAATAAATCTATCCTGTTAATACTGTAGTAACCTTTTAAGTTAATCTATTTTAATTTTATTTACATGTGTGTCTTGTTCTAGAAATATATCAAATTTTGCCATCGATATGAGTTTAAAAATAGAGCTTTAGGATTCAAAATATCAAATTACTTGTCTCTCTCTCTCTCTCTGTTCTTTTAGCTTCACAACAAGGCCAAAACCGGACAGACGACTTCCTAGGGCAGAGTTGGCAAGTTATTTACCTATGGTTAAATTAGCACGGTTTATTTACATGCGTAATTATTACCTTGTAAATAATTATAAAAATTCAACTGCCTGAAAAAACCAGATTATAAGCTTTTATTTCATGTTTGAATGTTTTAGGGCATTGACGCTGTTGTTTTCTTTGTATTTAGTGAATAATCTAATCAAAATGTTAATAAAATAATTAAAAAATGAAATTCAAAATTTAAATATGGTAAACTAACCTCCAACTGTCATTTCATTTGTGAGTATTATTTATTATTTTCTCTAATTAATTAATATCAAATTATTAAATTATTTTCTTTTGTTTCAGATAAGGATCTAAACATATGAAAAATTATTTTTAGAATATATATGGCCCGAAAAGAGGAATCTCGTCGGGCAATCCTCCATATATATGAATCTTCAAGATTTAAAAAAAATTCACAAGTAATATTTGTTTTGGTTTCTTTAATATTAAAAGAATAGAAAATGAAGGAAAAACTATACCATTTAATTTTATCTTAATTTGATTTAAGAAAAAAACAAAATTTGGATTAAAACATTTTAAAAGCATCTCATCTTATTTGGACCCTGTTATGCAATGGTGTGTCAAAGACCAAACATCGAGTTTTGAGAAAATCAACAATAAAGTTTTTTGTTTACATTGGATTATATATAATTTTTGTTGTCAATTGTGCAAGTAACATTAAATATAAATTTTTTTAGGACATATTTCATAAAAAATACTATTAATTAAAGCATTTTAAACAATATTCCGCACTTAAGTCAATTTTTAATTTTTTTTGGCGCTTGACACACTATTGCATAACAGGGTCCTTTTATGAATATAAAATTATCCAAAAAAAGAAAGATAAAATGTCAAATGAATATTGTTTATGTTTGAATTTGATGAATTTTATTTGAGATTCCTTTCTCGAGGGGTTCGCGCATGCGCACCTGAGTTATTTATATAAATTACAGTTATTTACGAGATTTTTGTAAATATCTGTAAAATCGTGTAAATAACCCAACCGTGACCTGTGGGGAGTCTGGGGGTATGGAATTTTTTTTTTGAAAATTATGCACTGAAATCTGCACTATCCTGAGACGTGAAAATCAAATTTAGCTTGATTTATAAGCTTTTTCAGGGGCGTATTTATAGGGGGCCGAGGGGGCCCGGGCCCCCCCCCGAAATTTCCCAAACACATATACATATATAGGTATATACAGACATCAGCGCAACAAATTTTTCCGCAGGATGGACAACTTTGGTTTCGCAATAGAAAAAATGTTCCGCAAAAAATTTCGTGTGAAAAAAATATAGTTTCTTAAAAAAAAAAATTTTCCGCAGAAAAATTTTTGAGTTCGAGCCCCCCCCGAAAAAAATTTCTATATACGCCCCTGAGCTTTTTAGATTAAAAAATCTGGTGTGACTGTGGCACAGCAAATTTTTCGTGTAGACATGTGTTTAGTCCGCCAATTTATTTATTTATTTTTTTTTTTTTTAAACATTCACACTTTATTCTCATTCACTCTCAAACTCACACACAAATTCACAACGTCTTTTGAGCAACTCAGGCCATATAAGACATTACGATAACCGTTATTGATTTAATAATATACACATATGGGGTCCAGGCATTCTTATTTAAGCCATTTGGTATCCATGTCGCTTAAATAAAATTATCGGACTGCCTGGGGTCCGAACCCGCGACGTTTGGTATACGAGGTTAGCACGGTAACCTCTACGCCACGCCCCGTGGGCCCGCCGATATATTGGATGTAATAAAATTTATAACCATGGGGAAATTATTTATATTCTGTTACCATAGAAACCATTTCTCCTATCTTTCCTATGAAGTACAAGAGTAAAGTGTGTTTTAAACAATTTTCTTCTAAAAAATAATTGATTTTTGAATTTTAATTAAAGTTAATTAATTTGAAGAAAATCGAAAAAAATAATGAAAAAGTACATCAGTAAAGTATTAGTACTCTTTGGCTGATTTTGATTAAAAGCTTCAAGTCACGTCCCATGAGGGGTGCGTAACTTAAATAGTAAATTTCAAATTCTTAGCTCAATTCCCTTCAACACAGACAGAGCATGTAGCGAAAACCAAAATACTTTCTCTCTATATATATATTTCATATATAGAGGTAAGAGAAAGCAAAAAAGAATCTAGGAAGCGGAGAGACGCAGATTTTATGACGCTTGGTCAAATCAAATTTTCTTCTCCTTCCAGAAGAATAGATACCGGTAGTAGATGTAACGAGTTTAAGTGGGAACGTCATTTTGTTTGTCTGATTCATCGCAATTAAAAGGCGAGGAGGCACATGTACGTACTGGCGCTGGTAGTGTCATCCTATGCCGAGACACGCTCCGCTCCGCTCCCAATAGGCCTCATCTCCGCCTAGGCACGTACAGCCCACTTATTTACTATTAGAGCTACAGTCAGACACAAAAAGCAAACCAATTATCTTGTTAACTCCTTGCCAACAGGGCGACACAAAATTATCTCCTAAACAAGTCTCAATATTCAAGAGAAATAAAATTAATGTTGGAATTTATTGTAATATTTGACACGGACTATTAAGTAAATAAAATCGTTAAAATTACAATAAATACAAAGAGCCTTTGGCGGGAGCAAATAAATAAAAATTTAATATAATAACACTTTGGCTCTGAGGTAGGGCGTTAGCTTCTCGTGACAAAGATCCCGTTCGAGGCGAAAAAATTTATTTCAATGGAATTGGATCATTGGTATCCAAATGGCTTAAATAAAATCATCCGACTGCCTGGGGTCCGAACCCGCGACTTTTGGTATACGAAGTTAGCACTCTAACCCCTTCACCACAGATAATACAATCAAGATGGGACAGCTCCAGGTTAAAAATTGTTTATAAGTTTAGCGCCGTCTATATGCGTGTCGACCTATTATTTTGCGCGGGAGACCCGTGGCTCAGAGAGAAGACATTAGCTTCTCGTGCCTAAGGTCCCGCGTTCGCTTCCCGTCTCAAGCGAGAAAAATTTATTTTATTTGAATTGGCTACTAATCATTTGAACTTAATAGGGAAGGGGTCTAAATGGCCTTAGATGCCGAAAAAGACCTTAAATAAAAAAAAAAAAACTGCTCACGAAAAATTTAATTTGTTTCAAATACTCGTGTGATAGTTGCACAGGAAAACCTCGTCCAATCCGTTTTGAATTTTTGATATTTATTCAATATTTTCTGTATATTAATCAAGGGCGGATCCAGAGGTGTTTCTCGGGGGAAAGGGGATAATCTGGTGTGACTGGTCGCACAGCACGCAATTTTTCTTAATTTCGGTAATTTAAAGGCGCATTCTGTACTTGTTTGCCAGAATATAAATACAAATTCAACTTTTAAGTATTAATTTTTAAAATTTTTCATTAAAAATAAATTTATTTTCGAAAAAGTATTTTTTCAAATCTCAGGGGGGAGGGGATAATTACCCCTTTACCCCCCCCCTGTATCCGCTCTTGATATTAATATATATGTTTATCGGTATGATAAAATAAAAAAAAGATTAAAACAATTATTTGAAAATGAACAGTAAATAAAAAAAGAGAAATTAGTGTTAAAAAAATTTATTGAAAATTGTAAAAAAATTATAATTAAATTTAATTATAAGAGCAACAAATTAAGAACTTACTTCTTTCTTTCCCATTTTTTAAACACGTAGGGCATATTAAATACGAAGGGCAATAATTGCGTGTGATTAATTGAGTAGGGCACGTTACAATTTTATTTAATTGAAATTTATAATGTTTTTTTTATTTGTTATTAAACTCATCAAACAATGTTATTTTGTTGGCGAATGGAACGAACTCTACAGGATAAATTTTTAACTAGTCTAGTATTGCCATCTAGCCACATATCAGACAACTAAAAACTTATAAACATTCTTCCCATAGAGCTGTCCCCCCCCTGCCCTTCACCAAGCCCCGAGGGCTCCTTTTCTTCTTAATTATGAAATGGAATAATTGGGGCAGTGCCTGCTTGAGGATTTGTTTACATTCATGGAATACATAAATGCAAAGAATACATAAATATTTCTCTATACATTTCCTATGGGAGAAATCGCAACTTTAAGAATTAATAACTCAAAAAGTTATAGGAATTTCGGGATGAAAATAATTTTCCTATAATCCCGAGAAGGTCCTCTTTATGCATAAAAAATTTCATTTCAACATTCCAACGCGAAGTTGCCTAAATAGAGCGTGACAGACGGACAGACAGACACTCCTCAATTATTATATAGATCTATAGATATTTTTAATGGAAACTTCCATGGTTCAAATTTCCAATAAAGATTTCCATTTTCTTTTATAAAAAGAATGAAATAATCACAAGTATAAAACACATGGGTGGGAATTAATATTGTCCCTCACTGTACTTTTTCAATTTTTGAAAAGAAGAAATTAATGCCCTGAGTGATAATTAACAGGAACAGGTAGATGAAGGCAGCCAGCAAAGAACAAAAACTTTATTTAAATATCATCGACGTTTCGGGAACGCATCGCTCCCATCTTCAGGACGATAAATTGTTAATGTTGTTTAGATTGATACATGAAGATGGGAGCGATGCGTTCCCGAAACGTCGACGATATTTAAATAAAGTTTTTGTTCTTTGCTGGCTGCCTTCATCTACCTGTTCCTGTTTTTCAATTTTTTTTCGATTTTCTTAAAATTGACTCCAACGATTTTGATTAAAATTCATAAAACAACTATTTGTTAGATGCTCTTTAAAATGTATATTCTCATTTTTCAAATTCCTTTTCCGGCTCTTCCGTCCATAGAGCCAATGTTAAATCCCCATATGGGGATTTGTATGTTAATTTCGATTCAAAAGGGGGTCCCCTTAACTTTTTACGCATTTAAAAGGGTTTTTTTCCAATTCTTATGAAATTTTGTATTTATTTACGATTCTCTATTGTGTATAAAATGTCCAAATATGAGATTAAAATTTTGAAAAATAACCATAGTTTATTTCAAGCAGTCAACATTTAAAATGCAAGGTGCTATGGGAAAATGTATATCTGGACACGTCCTGTCCCACCAGATTTTATCGTCCCGCTTGTCCTTGAGGAGAGAGAGAGAGAGAGCAACCATCAAGGCTCTAATCCCTTTATGTAGTGGGCCTAAATAATTAATCGAATTTGAAGACGCGCCGCTCAAGTGGGCCCATCAACTCGTTCTTCTAATTTAACTAGGCAGGCTAAAGAAGCCCTCTCTTTGCTCTTTTTCTTTTTCTTTGCTCTGCACCCCTTGAAGACAAGAGCAAAAGGGTTGTCATCGTCTCGTTGTTGTTGTTGTTGTTAAGGGAATGGCTATTGTGACTTGGGGCTCGTTATCTCTTCTCTTCTCTTCTCTTCTCTCTCTGCCCTCTTTACACCTCCCCCTCCCCCCCTCCCCCCCCGACCATTCAATAGGGAATATGTCATCGCCTTTTCAACACCTTCTTTTTTTTTTAATAAATCAAATCAAGCTGCAAAACATTTCTGTCTTTTAAGAAAAATTTCTTATACAGAGGAGATGTGGTGTGACTGGTCGCACAATCTTTAGAGTTAGTCCCACCCCACAGCACCTTAGTTAGTGAACTTGAACACAATCCTAGAGAATCCTAAATAAATACAAAGAATTGGAAAACATCTTCTTAAATGTGCAAAAAGCAGAGTGGCCGCAGAGAAATTATTTGCAATTTAAAGAGAAAGTTTTCTATTTTCCCATTATTTATTTATTTATTGATTTATTGTTTATTTGATAACACTCCCAACAGGAGATTCCTATTTCCTACTTTATTTCTAACTGATCCGAGGACCTGAGGGAGAAAGACGTTCGTTCCGTCCCCTAAGCCAGCCTTGGCAAGCAATTCACCAACAGGTCAGAAAAGTTCTCTAAAATTGCATCATTGCTCCTTTCAGATAATCTTTTCATTTCGAATATCTCAATAAGTTGATTATAGCCAACCTGGGAGGAAGGTAGACAGAACTTTAAATAAAATAGAAAACTCAGGAACTTTCTCTGAACCTTCTCAATGAATCTTTTCTCTTTGTATTAAGATGATTGCTTTTTGAGGTTGTGGCTGGGATGTGATGTGATTATAATGGAGAAGAGATGGAGATGTCAGCCAAATTGGAATGCTCCAGGTTCAATAAAACTCCCAGAATAAGACCTGAATTTATTTGGCCATATTCAGTTAGGGGTCATTCCACGTCAAATCAACCAAAAAAATAAAAAATTTTCACCCATAATCTCAGATTTTTATGAAACTTGGTATGTTTGTTCTATATATAGAGATAAGTAACAGCACCAAATTTCAATTTTTTATCTCACTTAGTTTTCGAGTTATAGCGCTTTAAAGTTTTGATTTTTCACCTTCCGCGGCTTGGCTATTGCAAACAAAATGTGACATAAAGAGAAAATAATTTCTCATTTATTTATTTGACATCCAATCTTGATGAAATTTTTATGGTATGTTCTTTAAACAATAAGGAATTCAAAAAAAAATATATCACGAATCTAAGTTAATCCTAAAATATGAAAAAAAAATCATAGGCCTATTGTTGATTTTTTTTTAGTTTTGGAAAACGCAAACATGCTTTAGCGCTAAAGCCGATATCTCCAAAAGGGAATGAGATATTCAAGAAATTTTTTTTTTCTAAATAATCTACATGAAATGGGCTTTGAATTTAGTAAAATAAAAGTTTGTGTATTTGTTCCCTCTATTTAAAAGTCCATTGCAAGTTTCAATATATAGTTTTACATGTTAAAAAGGTTTCAAGGGCAAAATGAAAATATATTATTTTAAAAAGCATCTAAACAATAATTGATTTATGAATTTTAATAAAAATCGTTGCAGCACAAATTTTGAGAAAATTGGAAAAAACTGAAAAAGTACATCAGTAGCAATACTGTACTTTTTGGCCGATTTTTGTTCAAAAGCTTATTTTGAGTGTCGGGAGGGCACCTAACTTAAATATAAAATTTCAACCTCCTAGCTCAATCCTTTCATGCTTTCAATTGAATTGATTGTGTTTTTGTCTGTGTTCAGTTTTAAGCAGACACACACAGTGTCCATTTGAAATCATGAAAGAATTGAGCTAGGAGGTTGAAATTTTATATTTAAGTTAGGTGCCCTCCCGGACACTCAAAATAAGCTTTTGAACAAAATCGGCCAAAAAGTACTAGTTCTTTACTGATGTACTTTTTCAGTTTTTTCCAATTTTCTCAAAATTTGTGCTGCAACGATTTTTATTAAAATTCATAAATCAATTATTGTTTAGATGCTTTTTAAAATGTATATTTTCATTTTGCCCTTGAAACCTTTTAACATGTAAAACTATATATTGAAACTTGCAATGGACTTTAGAAATAGAGGGAACAAAATACACAAACTTTTTATTTTACTAAATTAAAGCCCATTTCATGTAGATTATTTAGAAAAAAAAAATTTCTTGAATATCTCATTCCCTTTGGAGATATCGGCTTTAGCGCTAAAGCATGTTTGCGTTTTTCAAAACTAAAAAAAAATCAACAATATGAATTTTTTTTCATATTTTAGGATTAACTTTAGATTCGTGATATATTTTTTTTCTAATTCCTTATTGTTTAAAGAACATACCATAAAAATTTCATCAAGATTGGATGTCAAATAAATAAATGAGAAATTATTTTCTCTTTTATGTCACATTTTGTTTGGCATTAGCCAAGCCGCGGAAGGTGAAAAAATCAAAACTTTAAAGCGCTATAACTCGAAAACTAAGTGAGATAAAAAATTGAAATTTGGTGCTGTTACTTATCTCTATATATAGAACAAACATACCAAGTTTCATAAAAAATCTGAGATTATGGGTGAAATGGCCTGGTTGAACTGACGTGGAATGACCCTTAATGGGGAATTATACACATAGTGCAAGTGCACATGTGATCAAACCGGGATTTAACAATAATAAAATTTATTGAATTCGAGAATCCATGGCGATTTTTGTCCATTTTAATAAACTTAATCGAAGGAACAGGATGTATTCGCCGCTCGTGGATCTAGGTGAGTAAATTTTGGTATATATATATATGAAATATATATAATTTTTTTTAAATAAAATTACAGTTTTCAATTATAATTTTATTTTATTTCAGCTTTTTGCCAACGGACGCGTATTAGTTTCGACTCTTATTGAGCTCAGGCCTACAATAATAGAATACAAGAATGATTATCTTTTGTTACATAATTACATAATGACTTGAACATGACAAAAGATAATCATTCTTGTATTTATTATTGTAGGCCCTGAGGATGACTCAATAAGAGAGTCGAAACGTAATACGCGTCCGTTGGCCAAGAAAAAGCTGAAATAAAATAAAATTATAATTGAAAACTGTAATTTTATTTAAAAAAAATTATATATATTTCATATATATATATACCAAAATTTACTCACCTAGATCCACGAGCGGCGAATACATCCTGTTCCTTCGATTAAGTTTATTAAAATATAAAATTTATTTAGCAATTGGAAGATTTTCGCTGGATAAGATGTATAGGAAAGAACCGGAGAATAAAAACCAGCAATTGATGGACCCTCTCACATCATCTTCAATTGGCAAATATTACGCCTAGTCATCATCACCAAATCATTTGTTTGCACTGATGATGACTAGGCGAAATGCCAGTCGAAATATTTGCCAATTGAAGATGATGTGAGAGGGTCCATCAATTGCTGGTTTTTATTCTCCGGTTCTTTCCTATAAAATTTATTTATTTTTAATTGATTGAAGGAATCAGGATGTCACAGCCTCTCTTGCTGTTCAGAGTTTTGGCCACCCAATGTACACGAAGGCTTCCATCCTCAGAGCCTGTAAAGTGAAATTATCGTGATTTATTCACTTTTCAGGCACTGAGGATTGAAACCTTCGTGTACATTGGGTGGCCAAAACTCTGAACAGCAAGAGAGGCTGTGACATCCTGATTCCTTCAATCAATTAAAAATAATGTCTAGACAGCAAAATGAAAATTTATTTAGCCTACGGGCTTGGTGAAGGGGCTAGCGTGCTGCAAAAGTCGCGGGTTCAGGCCCCAGGCAGTCCGATGATTTTATTTAACCCATTTGGATACCAAATGGCTTAAATAAAAAATGCCTGGACCCCTAATATGTATATTAATTTCTATAACGGATATCGTCAAAGTCTTAAATGGCCTGAGTTGCCGAAAAGACTGTGAGTGTGAATGAGAAAAAAGTGTGAGTGTTAAAAAAAAAAAAGAATTCAAATGTACCGTACTGTCGGAGCCTAAATATACTGTATGTCGACACAAAAATCTGGTGTAAAAGCACAGAAGTCGTGTGCTGTGCGACCAGTCACGCCAGATTTTCATTAAATTAGGAATAATTAAAGGAACTTGATGTCGTCGTTTACATGGATATGTTTTTTGTAATCGTAAAATTTAAATACGGCCCTCTTATTTATTCTTTAATTAAACTTTAGAAGAATCTTCTCGTTATCGTTATCAGTAATTGATATCATTTGAGATGAGGGTTTAAAATTTCACAAGACGCTATTATTTTATTAATTCTTTCTTTAAGGATTAAATTTACATTAAAGAATAAAGAAAGAAAGAAAGAAAGAGAGTATCTATTTACAAGATCTCGCTAAGTATTTGTTAAGACAACGACAACGACGGCGTCGACGACGACCACACCTCGCAAGCAAGCAAGCAATTCAATCTGCTTGATGACATCTAGCCTCGAGGGTTACAATAAACAAGTCAAAGAATAACGAACGAGAAGAAGAGAATATAGAGATAATAATGAGTGCCCCCCCCCTCCCCAGGCAGGCAGGCAGAGAGGAGCAGCACGCGCGCGAACGTGCCAAATGTCACGTTGCCAATCGGCACGTATCTCACGCTCTCTAACACAAAACGAGGTAGGAGGGGATCCCAGCTAGCTAGCATCTTTCCTCTCTCTCTCTCTAAATTACCAACGTCACACTCGATGCTCATTTTTATCGAGGCAAATGGATGCATTATATATACTCTTTGCTGTCATCAGCTGTCAACACACTCTTTTTTTTTTATAATAATCTCAATCAGTCAAATCCTTCTTATGTGGCCACTTTGCGTTTTATGTCTTCGTTTGTCGGGACACTTACGTTAGCCGAAACTTGTAGAAATACTTCCAGGTAGGGCTGGACGGTAATGGATTTTCATTACCGACCTCGATAATGAAAAAAAAAACCGGTTTTTCTCGAAAGTCGGTAAAAATTTTTTACCGCCCGCGGAACCAAAGTTTGCCGCCGCGGAACATTTTTTTTCTCGCCGAACCAAAATTTTTTACCGCCCGAAAAAATAGGTTTTTACCGACTTTCGAAAAAAAAACCGGTTTTTATCGAATTAGAGGTTCGTTACCGCGTTTTCGGTAAAAAATTTTTACCGGTTTTTACCGGTAAATCGGTTTACCGTCCAGCCCTACTTCCAGGTCCTTTTTGTAGTTTTGTTAAAGTTTTTACGTTAAAAGGTTAAGGATTCGGCGTCGGCAATTTTACATTCCTAGTTGAAGTTAAGTATGCTGGGACAAATCGTAAAGGTTATAGAGAAAATACACATAAATTTTTTAGATTCTTTTTTAAAAAGTATATTCTCATTTTGTAGTAGAAGGTGAATAAAAAGAGAGAGCAGCTAATTATATTACACCCTCAGTGCTGACGTTTCGGTCCTGTTTAGGGCCATCCTCAGAGCATTAGGGTTGTCATCATAAAATTGAATTTCAACATTTCACCTATATTTAACATTGTTGGTCGATTCTATATACAAACTTTTTATGAATAAACCAAACTCAATAGAACAGTCACAAAAAATTTTACTTGCAGACTTTACCATTGAAAAACGTCTCATCTACTAATCACATATAATTGTATATAAAATCGACCAACAATGTTAAATATAGGTAAAATGTTGAAATTCAATTTTATGATGACAACCCTAATGCTCTGAGGATGGCCCTAAACAGGACCGAAACGTCAGCACTGAGGGTATAATATGATTAGCTGCTCTCTCTTTTTATTCACCTTCTACTGCATCAATTCTTCTTCTTCTTTCTTCGCCTGTTTATTCCCGCAGTGCGGGAGTCGGCGGAATTTGTCATTCAAGGGTTTTTGCAATAGTTTTGAATAGAACAGGCCGGCTCGTCGCACGGTCTGACGTCTGTTGAAAATTTATAATGGGAAGAGACGGACATGCAAAGAAGAGAAGTACTGCCAGTCCCAGCTAGGGCAGCTCGTGGTCACCATCCACGTGCCCACAACATGTGGGCCCCTGAGCAACTTCTACTGCATCAATTAACCAGCTATATTTGACTTTGAGTATTCACAAGATTATATAACTCACTAAATGTATTTCGAAGTTTACTTGTAATAGTATTCAGATGGATTTGAATGAATTATAATAAAGCGGGGGGCCTGGCAACGGAGAAGATCAACAGTCACCACAATCGTTGAAGTAAGTGATGCTAAGCACGGCGAAAGTTCGGGATTGGTGACCCCGAGCAATCAGCGTGTGGAACGCCCCCCGGTAGCCATCGATATTATGTATTTTCAATATATAAATAAACTTATCACCCCTAAATGGTCTCTGTAGCGAAAGGGTTTAAAAAAAAAATTATAATAAAAATTATTTTTACAAAAAATTTTTTTTTATTTTTCTGGAATTATAAGACTGACGACTGGTTTGCGCACATTTCTCAGTTTCGGTCACCATATGGGACCATCATCAGGCCTAAAAATTAAGATACATTATGAAAAACTTAAGGCTTAAAACAAAATCTATCTGATCTTAAATTATAATTTTACATTTTGTTACATTGATTCTTTAACCTTAAATAGATCAGATAGATTTTGTTTTAAGCCTTAAGTTTTTTATAATGTATCTTAATTTTTAGGCCTGATGATGGTCACAAATGGTGACCGAAACTGAGAAATGTGCGCAAACCGTCGTCAGTGTTATAATTCCTGAAAAATAAAAAAATCTTTTTTATTATAATTCATTCAAATTCATCTGAATACTATTACAAGTAAACTTCGAAATACATTTAGTGAGTAACCAGCTATATCAAAAAAACTTCCAATACTAAATATTCTCATTTTGCCTTTGAAATTGTTTGAAGCCACATTTTACTCTTGTACTTGATAGGAAAGATAGGAAGCCTAAATAAATATTTTCCGGCGGATACGTTTACACAAAAAATCTGATGTGCCAAGCACAGAACACAACCTAAATCATGTGCGAGCAGTCACACCAGCTTTTTTTTTATGAATTCCCCTAGAGCCTACGGTTGGAATTTTCTAGAACATGCCACGCTCTATCTCGCTTGTTGTCTCCCCTCGTTCGTTCAAACTTTTCAATCCTTTAATGAGATTTTTTTTAATTTTTGTAATTATTCTTTTTTTTTTAGCGATTGATAACTTTTTGATTGGAAGGGAAAAAATTTCAGAGAATTTATTTATGAATATAAAAAGAAAGTTTTTTTTTTTTTTTTGATATTGATAAAAGCCACAAATAAGAAGAAGAAGAAGCAGCCAAGGGGGTGGAGGGGGAGGGAGGGGGGGTGGAGGGGGCAGTTGTTCTTAATGACGAGAATCGAACCGTATCAAGTTTTACAAAGTAAGTTGAGTTTTTTATTTTTTGATTTTTTGCGTGTGATAATCCCCATTAGACTAAGAATATAAAAAATCTTGCTTCGTTTTTTTTTAATCATTATTCTTTGACTTGGAGAGGAAAAGCAGAAAGGAGACGACGAGGTGCGTCGCGTCGCGTTCATTCAATTTAAAGCTCTCAAATTTCTTCTTTTTTTCTTTTTTGTAATTGATATGATCGCTCAATTTACAAATAAAAATGATTATTAAAACTTTTTTGCTTTTTTTCCTTTGTTAAAAATAATTATATCGGCTCTATTCACGTCTCGGGAGGAGAAAAAAAACGAAAAAACTTTTCCAAATAGTGCAATTTAGAAGAATAATTGAAAAAACTAGCCGCAAAAGCCCGCCTTCGGCCCCCTCAGCTGGCTCGGGCCCGTCTGCCCTAGGAATTTCGGGATGACAGATGAACATTAGCGAATTATATATACAGGTATAGATAATTTGAAAGTAAGAACAAATTTCACCGATCTGGCTCGTTGTGTTTTTAACTCGTCGTGACCACACACACACACACACACACTTGCAGATATAATTCCACAAATATTTTTTGTTTTTGAACATAGGCGAGGTCTAAAACGTCAAGAATCTCCAAATCGAATTTTTTTATTAATACGATTACCTCTATTTCATATAATAGAAAAGTAAAAATCTGGTGTGTCAAGCACAGTACACAACTTTCTTTTAGCAAAGATAAAAAATCACACAAAAAATCTGGCCTGCGCCTTTTCTTAATTATGAGAAGACATGCCGCCCGCCCTGGACGGGCTTCGCGCCTGCACAGGAGGGTTACGCCCCCTGGACCCGCCTGCAGCAGACCCCTCGCCCATAAAGTTCTCAAAATTTCTTTCCAAAATTCCATTGGGAGCGTGACGGACGGACAGACGGAATCACCGCGATTATATTATATAATATACTATAGAGGGGGGGGGGGGGGCGGCCGAGCTAGAATTTTCCCGGGCCGCTGTGACATCCCAATCCGGCCCTGGCCACACCTATTCAATATTATAAATGCATTATAAAAAAAAATATACCTTTCAATATGAAATTAAACAAATCAAATTAATTTTAAGAGAAGATTGTGGAGTATTAAAAAAAAAGGAATGACACTGATATCATCCAAGGGCGGATACAAGGGGGGGGGGGGGGTTAAGGTGGTAATTACCTCCCCCGAGATTTGAAAAAAAAAATACTTTTTCGAAAAAAAAATTTATTTTTAATGTAAAATTTTAAAAATTAATACTTAAAAATTTGATTTGTATTAACCGTATATTCTGGCCAACAAGTACAGAATGCACCTTTAAATTACTGAAATTAAGAAAAAATTGTGTGCTGTTCGACCAGTCACACCAGATTACCGGGGCGGGGGGGGGCGGGGGGGCCGCCACTAATATCATCTCACAGATTGAGGGAAGCGCACCAAGCGGAGAGAATTGGAACTAAAGAACAAGCTTGCTGTTTGTATGCTTTGATTCTCTAATGCAATTGACATTCAAGTTTAATGGCGATTCTTGGAAATTCTATTAATAACTGATGATTAAAATGATTCAAGACATTTCTATAAAAAATAAAAAAAAATAAGAAATTAGAACATTCAACAAATATAAAGAAGAAAGAAGGGAGAAAGTTTTATGATACGAGAGAATTAATAGAGAGAGATAGATAGATAGATAGGTTTATTTCTGCTCTGAGATCATAAAAGATCTCTTTGGGCATTCTTAAAGAATTACAAAATTCTTTTCAATTCTCTCACAACAGTGTGCATATACAATGAGATAATATAAGGTAATAATAAAAATAAAAAATAAAAAATAAAAAAAAAATGAGACAAAATGCAGTAAAAATAAATAAAAAAAAAAGAGACAGAATAATATGGACAAGAGGATGCGAAAATTAATGAAACGTTTATTTTGATACCTTAATCAAGCCCAAGGCGATCAAAGACGACGAAAAATAAGTTCCCATAATCCACGAGCACTCACTAATTAAAACACTGATAGTCACGAAATAAAAAAAAAAAACGCAAACGCAAAAGAAACTTGCCCTAACGGCGAGGCACAAGCCTACTGGCGCTGCAAGGACGCCTTGCCTGTCTGCCTGCCTCAGAGAGGGGAAGTGGAGGGGTGGCGCGGGGTGGGGAATGGTGTGATTTAACGCACAGCACACAACTATCTGAGATTGCCATTTATTTTATTGAGTCGATATCGAGCATCTAAAAAATAATTGATTTTTGAATTTTAATCAAAATCGTTGAGCAAATTTAGAGAAAATCGAAATAAAAACTGAAATTGAACATCAATAAAGCATGTTACAAATGTGGATTTATCGTTGATAGGTAAATAAAAGAATAGCAGCTAAATATATTTCATTTATTGACCCACTAGTCTGACGTTTCGGTCTTGGTCAAGACCATCCTCAGAGCTTGCGGGTTGTCAATACAGGCATACAAACAACAACACAATCATATATTCCATGCACATTCGTTTACAGATATTTAAAAAATTAATATGTAAAATGATTGAATTATAATTTAAAAAATACAAATATTAATAATATAAGCCAATTAGTTGAGTACAGGCATGCCTATATTGACAACCCGCAAGCTCTGAGGATGATCTTGACCAAGACCGAAACGTCAGCCTAGTGGGTCAATAAATGAAATATATTTAGCTGCTATTCTTTTATATTTACCTATCATCAATAAAGCACTTATACTCTTTGGTCGATTTTGTTCAAAAGCTTATTTAAACAAGTTCGGAGGGTGCCTAACTTAAATATAAAATTTCAACCTCATAGCTCTTTTCGTTCTTGAGATATTTTGTTCATAGACAGACCAATTTGCGGGACCCACTTTTTGGATTCAGGGGACCTCAAAACGTGTATATCCATCATAAATCTCGACATGAATCCAATACTTTCTCTCTGTATAATGTAAGAGAAAGTAATTATAAAGCCCACAGGACCAGTAGAGTCGGAGAGCTGGCGACGAGAATGGCCAAGAGTTTTCTGAAGGCTAATATTTTCAGAATAGGTTGCTTTCTAGTGATGGAAAGATACTCTAGAGTCAGCACCGGGGCGTTTAGCGGGAATAAGCCGGTAAAGTTGCGGGAAGATGGTTTTTCGCAAATATCTCGAAAATTATGCGCTTTTCAGCAAAAATTCATCTATACAAAAATAATCTAAATTCAATTACAAACAAAAATGGTCTAGTACATAATCACGCTTAAGTGGACGGTTCGGGAGATATAAAGAGGGGTAAAATTTGTAATTAATGTGAAAGGAGGCAGCGAAATATTTATATCTTGTTACCATGACAACCATCAAATTTCATCCCTCTATATCTCCTGAACCGTTCACTTTAGCGTGATCATGTACTAGACCATTTTTGTTTATAATTTGATTTCGATTATTTTTGTATAGATTAATTTTTGCGGAAAAACGCATAGTTTTCGAGATATTTGCGAAAAACCATCTTCCCGCAACTATTCTGAAAATATCTCGCCCATGCTCTCCGACTAGTAGAGGAATATTCAAATGTAGCAACTAATTTGGAAGGGAGGGGGGGCAAATAAAAAACAAATCTGGTGTGACTAACCGCACCCCAGATCTTATTTATTTATTATTTTAAATGAATTACATTTGGAGGTATAAATAAAAAAGCAAGCAAAAAGTCTCTATCTGTCCTATTTCGCGTTCGTCTCGTCTCGTCTCGTCATTAAAAAATATTCCCTTGATTCATTTATCCTCATTTGGGGGATTTAAATGAATGCGTCGTTGATATTTATTCATAAAAGGAAAGTTTGAATATTTAAAAAAGCGGGAGATTAAAAAAGAAGGGATTGATGTGCTGGCAGGGCTATTTTAATTAGAAAGGGCGTGGCCAGAGAGAAGAGGGGGTGGGTGGGGCTTTATTTTAAGGCTCTAGTGATCTCCTTAATTTGTATGCAGACAGACAGACAGACAGACACAGAGACCCTCGAATGCGCCTCCTTCGAAAAACAAAAACACCTGCCATGGCCGCCGCCGCCATCTTTATTTATTTATTTGTTCACTCAACTATTACATGTCTAGAGATCTGATTTCATGGACTACTTAGGAGAGTAACAGAGAGTTGACATTGAGAGGGGGGGTGGGATAATAATAGGATAATAATAGTGGAAATTTGTAGGTGTATTGGTGT